>PVJN01000095.1:0-292539 GCA_004026805.1 Lasiurus borealis
ACAACTCTGAGTGAGCTGTATGATATGTGAACCATATATATATCAATAGAGCTATGATAAAAATAAATTGGGTATATATCATGACAAACGTACATAAAACAACATTTGAAAACATCAAAAATATTTTATGAAGACAGGTTGACAAAAATGGAATAGCTGATGATTGTATTTAAGCTTATTTCCATCTTTGGGTTTTTTTTAGCAAATATAATTTTTTAAAAAACACGTATTTTCATGGCAGGCTTTCATCTGTGCTTGTCCATCAACAACAACAACAACAACACACACACACACACACACACACTCTCCCCATTTATTACAAAAGTAATCATCTTAAAGGTGAGTGAAATAAATGGATCGGACATGCTGCTTTTCTTCTACTGGGTCACACAAATATTGTCCTTAACTCGTTTTATGGATTTCCAGGTGAAAACGAGAGCCACCCTTCTCCTGGGTGCTGACTGAGCACGGGAGTCAGCCGGCGTTGGCAGTTACCTAGCTTCCTCCAATGACTGTGCTTAGTCCCTGCAGACCTTGGCCTCCAGCCATCACCTCACTGCTTCAATGGCAGAGGTCACCCAGGGGTCACCATTTCTCCCCTGGCCCTCTGGCCAGGGATGTATTTTAACCATACCTGAATGATAACTGTCCTCTCTACTTGCTTTTCAGATCACAAAACTGCCAGTACTAGTAGAAAAAAAAAAAAAAGACATACAAATTATCCACCATGGGTATCTCATCGAATATATATGGTTTTAAAAGACAATGATTGTACACCAAGTGGTACAAAAACATACAGTAATTTTGCACTACGCCTTCATGATGAATATATCATTACTTATTAACATAGTATTTTTAATTCATCTTACACAGAGCTACTCGAAAAAAAAAATAATACTGGGCCAAATAAAGTCTGTAAGAGTGTGGGAAATTTTATCCAAATCCTCCATGCATCTGAAAGATACTAATACTCTCATCCAGATCAGCTATAAAATTAAACATAGAGGATTATTTTTTATTCCTCACCCATCTTTCCCAAGCCTGGTACTTGGCACACACACCACTTGCTTAGGAACCTTAGCCCCTAACCCCCAGCGGACATTCTTTCACTCCACCATCGAGTTGGCAGCTATTGTTCTAATTTCCCTGCTGATGAGCCAAACAGTTAATCTGTTTTAGCACACAATGCATAAAAGGTTTCATTTCACTCCAGAAAAGAGAAAGAGACATTTATAATCACTGGGCATTCATATTTGAATGACAGCTAAACATAAAGGAACATCAGGCAGGCAGCCATCTGGAAAAAAGCTGGTATTCTTTCATATTATCTGTTCTCAAACCTTTAAGACAAAAGGGTCAGGGGTTGGCCCAAGACTTCCATTTAGTGAGATGCTCATTTCAAATCCGTGGCCATTAATAAACATGCTGTCAGCTCCACAATAAAAGACAATCAGCTTCCCTCTCTGCCCATTTTGGTGCTGCTGAAAGATGGCTTCATAATACACATATACATGCACACTTGGAATTATTTTATTTATCAGAATAAATTGTGTGTGCCTGCTTAGAAGTAATACATTCTTAGTTCCAAATGAAAAAAACGGAACGTAGTTTACAGGGTATTAATGCATAGTAATTGAAACATTCATTTTAATACAAAAGACAAAGTAGGCAGTCACCCTGTGATTATTGTTAAAATTGCAATTTTTTCCCATTTAAGTTTTATGAACCCCAACTGGAGATATTAAATTTCTTACAAAATGCCGGAAAAAAAATATAGAGCACAAGATCTAACTGCCTAGCTTTAAAACCCTATTTTATGCTGTATATATAATTTGAAAATGCCTTTTAATCCTTCTAGTGTCTCGCAATCTTAGGGGAAAAACAATAGAGACTCAGCCCAGCCAGTGTGGGTCAGCGGCTGAGTGTTGACCCTGCTCTGAGCGGTGGCTGGTTTGATTCCTGCTCAGGCACTTGCTAGGGTTGCAGGCTTGATCCCCAGTAGGGATCAATGTTTCTCTCTCATCAGTGATTCTATCTCTCTATTCCTCTCCCTTCCTTTCTCTAAAATCAATAAAAACGTATTTAGAAAAAAAAATTAGAATGGCAATTCAATCCTTCCTAAAAACTAAAGGAGAGATAATTGGACTAATTCTACCGTTCAGAGAGGGTATTTCAACACAGAGAGGCAACCAGAGATTTGGAACAGTTTATAAAAACGACTGAATTGTAGTCCTAAACAGAAGACCTGGAAGCTATAAGCTGCCTTTCCCGGGAAAGCCTATAGTTGCCTCTTGCCACAAGCAATGTATTATTTGCTGCTGGTAGAACAGCCACAAGAGACAGGTCCCTTATGGCGTGTTCCCGGCTTCTGTCTCCCTATCCCGTGCACGAAAGTCTGAGTCTCACCATCTGTACACCCAGGAGAGAGGGGCTCTCAGTGATGGGCCATTGGCATCAGCACTCACGTCAACGGGGATAAACTGAACCATCTTAAGTGAAGGGTCCGTTGGAACGGCATTCTCACCAACAGCTCTTCGCTCGTCTCCCCAGGCACAGTGAGACAGGAAAGAGACCGCTCCGGATAGCAGCTGCTCAATGGCAGACTAGAACCCGTGGCTCAGACTCTCAAGAAGCAATTCCCCACCTCCCACCGCCAATCATCCCAGAGGACCCAATCTTTTCTGCTGCAACTAGGGACCCTGTTAGGTTTGTGGCCCATCAGACCTCAAATACCACCAACACCACGCCTGGCAGGGGTTGGGGAGAGGGTACTTAGCTCCATACCCAGTCTACACACCTCTCTCTTGGCCCATCCCAGAGAGCAGCTTATGGGGAGAGGGTGCAGAGGGAGCTTATAGGCAACTTAGAGCCTTGCTATGATGGTGTGTGCACAGCAGAAGGAATGTCTCTGCCTAGAACAACCAAGGCTTGGAATATGCCTAGGATGGACCAGTTTACACCTGTGGTCCAGGCATAATTATTAAGAGCACCCCTTTTTCTCCCCAGAGCGCCTCAGTCTGAATAAAGAGTTGGATGTTAAAGTCTGTAAGCTCTGGTTCCCAGAGGCCACAGAGAAGGCTGGGACATCTCGACTTCCATCTCAAAATCCTCTGCTTCTTAACACCACTCCTAAAACGATGTGGTTTCCAGGTGTGCTCTGTGGCCTCCTTGGTTCTCTGTCTCTGTCTCTCTGTCCCTCTTAAGATCTTTTGGAAGCTAAATTAAAATAAACTTAGACGATGTGATTAGAACTATAGTATGAGACCAGGTAAGCATCTGTGAAGTCTCACTGGAGGGCTCCAGGAAGACAGTTGTAGGTGAAACCAGTGGAAGCTCCGGACAGGACAGTCCTCAAGGCGCTGCATGTCGTCGAGATGACAGCACATGTTCATGTGGTATCAGTTGGGCAGAATATATGTAGGTTATTAGGTGGCAAAACATATGTTAAAATGTAAGTGCTAAAAGCAGAGAGGTTGGGAAATGCTTAGAGGAAAGGAGGGGCAGAGCCAACCTTGACAGACAGATGGGGAGCAGAGACATTGATGTGCAAATAGATATTGGAGCAGGTTTACAAGGACAATACTGGTCTGGTCAGACAGTATTTATATTGAAGGGGCCATAGTAACAAGAAGGGGTAAATAAAATAGGACCAAGTACCAAGAGGCCTCCCATGCCATTGTGCTGACTTTGAACTTGACACTCACGTTCCTGAGAGCCAGTGTAGCATTTTCCATGCTGGAAAATGAAAGTTTCTGCAGGAACCAATAAAAATCCATCACTAAACGCTGGTGAGGGCCTTCCCCAAGATGAATTCTTATGATTCAGTAATTTAATTAAACACACAGGTTACCTGCTTCCTCCCAAAGTTTTAGCATCCTCGATATTAAAAAACCACCGTGTTATCACAGGCCAGCTTTCTCTCCTGTGCATGACAAATGGGTTCCTATAACTCCCACATATTGTTTAGCTTGTTCTGCATGAAAGACTTCTAAATCTGACATTACCAAGAGAGCCGACCTAAGTCCAATTCACTGCACTCTACACAGCAACAGAGAAAATTGGTTTGGGGTCTCAGTCAGATACCATGTCTTGTTACAGTCTGCTTTTTTCTACTTCAATCAATACCACAATAATTCTAATGTGCACCTTCCCTCCGAGGATTAGGAGAGGTGTATGAGCAAATAAAAAGCCAATTGAGATGACCCAGGACCTGCTAGTCTCCCTCAGAGCAAAAACGAAAACGAGTGTGTTGGAGCTGAATGAACTTATTAACAGTTATTCGGGGCTTTAAAAAATGAATTTAGAATCAGTGAAGTGCTTTTTTTTTTTTCGCTTTGAATCCAATACATAAAAAGCTACTTCTCGTATTTAAATGCCCTCATAAAGTAGTCCAGATATCTTCACATTTCGATTATAGCAGAGCTCCAAAGTGCAAGTGTCTACCAACAATTCCATTTATCTCTGGACAATTCACTGCCAACAATGGATAAAAGCGCTCTAAAAGTAATTAAGGTAGATGGAAAATAGAAAATTCAATTTTTTAAAAGATTCACTCAGTTTTAAATAATGCAGTAATCTGAGCAGAATTAACCATCATAAAACAGCTTTTTATCTTCTTTATGTCCTGTAAATGATAAGATTTATCCTATAAGCATCTATCTTAATGAGCTTTCTGGCTTTTCCATATAAGTTATGTCTTCTCTATCTTACTGGCATATCCTCTACTGCACCATTGGCATACCTCCCAGTGTTTAAAAAAAAAAATCACACACACAGACACACACACACACACACACACACACACAATTTCACAGGACATGAAGAGGTAGAAGCTTCCTAAAATTGTGTTTCCATTCATTCCATTTTATATTTGCATGTATGTAACATGGTCTGGTTTGGGGCCATTATTCAGCACCCCTCTATGCCTCAGGAAGAAACTATTACATACTCTAGACTCCAATTTCTCTGTAAGGAGCAGACAATGGAAAAAAATATATAAGAACATGCCATGTTTATCAGTGTTAGTCACATGTATTTTTAAAACTAGATAATGATACCCAATGTTTACATTTTGAGATATGAAATATTTACTATTAGTAATTCGTGAGCTATGTCAAAATATGAAATTTCCCAAAACACTAAAATCAGTCCAATTAACTGAAGGGTAACAGACACTCTCAGGGCTGACTCGCTGGCAAACCTTTCTGGGGAAGGTATTGGAAAGAAGTAGATTTATGAAAGTCATAAATTCCAGTCCTGCGTGTTCTTTCTGATGGTGAAAGCTATCATTAACCGCAGATTAATTCTGAGGAAAACTAAGGTCAGAACACATTACTGGGATCCGTAGTTGGCAATTCACGCAGAAGACTAGAAATTCAGAACTAATTCTCACCCTCCTTCTGGTAGCCACGGGGAAGCATTCAATCTCTCACTATTTAAGCAGCTTCATACTCAAAACAGGAGCAAGACTGAGATTTTAATTACTCCGCTGTGAGACAGGTTCAAGTAGATGCAGGTGTTCAGACTACGACCTAGAGGAATACCGAACGCCGATACAGATGTCACGGTAAGGACGTGCTGTTGAAACACCTTTGACCCCTTTGGTATCACTAATTGAAGCCGCTTTGCTAAATCTATTGATTAAAAGGGTGTCAGGTATGCACTTGTGATGGAACTGGCCAGAATACCATTAGAAAAGAAATATGTACTGTATTTATTTTAATAAAGCTCCCTTTATGATATCAGACTCATTACCCCAGTCTAGAGAGGGCTGCACTCCACAGGGGAGCGGCAGTGGGAGCAGCAGGAGGGCAGGGCTTAGCTCCCTGGGTGCCAAGCTCTTGGCCCATCAAGCAGAACAAATAAAATGCAGTGTTTTATAATCCCATTGTTCTTAAAAATGCCTTTAAGTGACATAGCAAAGCAAGCAATGTCTGTCATCTCATCTACATACACGGAATCATCAGGCGTTAGCAATATAGTATCTAGAAAGTAGGTTAACTAGTTCTCAAAGGAACAGATGCCTAAGATTCAGCACAGATAAGATTACCAGTGGGTATTTAAATGCAAAGGCTAGCCCTAACTGGTTTGGCTCAGTGGGTAGAGCGTCAGCCTGCGGACTGAAGGTTCCCAGGTTCGATTCCAGTAAAGGGCATGTACCTTGGTTGCAGGCACATCCCCAGTAAGGGGTGTGCAGGAGGCAGCTGATTGATGTTTCTCTCTCATTCATGTTTCTAACTCTGTATCCCTCCCTTCCTCTCTGTAAAAATAAATTATATATATATATATATATATATATATATATATATATACACACACACACACATACACACACACACACACATATATATATATTTATATTTGATTGATTTTTTACAGAGAGGAAGGAAGAGGGATAGAAAGTCAGAAACATCGATGAGAGAGAGACATCAATCAGCCGCCTCCTGTATACCCCACACTGGAGATGTACCCACAAGCAAGGTACATGTCCCTGACTGGATTTGAACCCGGGACCTTTTAGTCCGCAGGCCGACGCTCTATCCACTGAGCCAAACTGGTCTCGGCTAAAATCTGTTTTAAATAAACAAACATAAAGGCTGTAAAAATGTAAGCATGTTGATTGGGAAAGAGATATGGACCAGAATTGAGATAGGAAGTAAATATTAATGAAAAGGTGCACATCTATATTAAGCCTCTTAATCATAAGGCTGAATCACCTGCTTTAATCTGGTTATTCCTAAGAAGAGGGGGAGGATTCCCTCCTCCACCTACAATTCACTGAGAAACTTTCCTAGGACCCTGTTTCTGAGAACAACATGCACACACAGATCTGCTCCAATGCAGGACCTCAGCACCTGGCAAGGACCACAGTGCTGGTCCCTGCTGGTTTTCTCTCGGCCCATTCCCCCTTCTGCTCTGGAGGGAGCCACCCTTTCCAACTGGAAGTCCCAGTGCACGACCGGGGAGCACAGGTAGAGCTGAGAGAGGGACGAACTTTCTCCTCTGCCGCAGGTGGCAACCCCAGCCTCCACCAGGGTTCTAGATCCCGCCAAGACTGCTCTGCCATCTACTCGCATCATCTCTCCAGCCCTCGGGGTGATGTAGCTGCTTCCTGCTGGAGCCAGTCCATCTCAGAGCGGCCTTACTATCTCCCTTTTGCATCACCTCTTGCATCGTCTCTGTAGACAGTGCCCTGTTTTTAATTCCCTTTGTTTGTACAGCCAGGAGTGATGTCTGGATGCTGAGCTCAGAGTCAGGAGACTTCTGTTTATTGACTCCTGTCTCGCTCTTAAAAACCATGTGAATTTTAGAAAAATTCATAATATTCCTAGACCTGACTGTCCTCATCTAAAACTGAGGGACTGAACTCATGGTTGGCAGATGGGTGGGTGGCTGGGGAGTACGTTACAAAACAGTCAAGGTGATGGGAAGTTCAGCACAGGGAACGGAGTCGATAATATTGCGATAACCATGTATAGAGCCAGATGGGTTCTGGACTTATCGGGGAGGGGATGCTGCCATACGGTTTATAAATGTCTAACCACTATGCTGTACACCTGAAACTGACATGATACTGAATGTCAACTGTGACTGATTTTTTTTAAAACTTTAAGTAAAAATACAGGGTTTTTTTAAGGCAAAAAATAATTATTAATAAGAAATGAAAAACTGGAGAGCTTTTAAAATTCCAATGTCCAGGCCATACCCTTGCTAATTCAATCAGAATGTGTTGGGGCAAGAACCAGGCATGCACTTGTGATGGAATTGACCAGAATACCATTAGAAAAAGAAATATGTATTGTATTTATATAGGTTTTTAAAACACTCCCAGGTTGTTTGGAACAACTGCACCAGAAAACTGGGAATATGTGCTAATGTATTCTCAGGTTTTCTAGAATATTCTGAGCATTAGAATAAGAATAGCACATTTTCAGAAAATAACTTCCCTTCTTTTTAGTACTTCTACTGTGCTACTAACCAGCTATCTTCAATTTTATCCTTTATCTGTAAACAGTATGTATACTTATTATATGTAATGCATTATACTCAGTACCTAAACAGTCAATTATCAAACAAATTTCAAGTAGCTAAACTGGCAAGTCCCATCACAAACACCTTGAGGAAAAGGCCTGAGAGAAATTAGTCCCCAAGATCCCATGGCCAGCCTCCATCTTGTGCCCCCTGGAGCCTCTTCCTGCTTCTGCCTTCTGCATACTGGAACCCTATCTCCCTCCTCCGCTCCCTAAGATAGCTGGATTCCTCTCCCCTAGAATCTAATTCCATGAACTACAGAGTCCTGGCTCCAGCCTCGCCTCCCTCCACAGGCCTCACCTCCCTAACTTCTGGTCTCCTTGGCACCTCACCAGCCACGTCCAGAACTGCTCACCAATGAGCTCGCGTGGAACTCTTAACAAGCAGGGAATCGCCAGTAATGACAAGCCACAGTGACAGAAAATGAGTCGCGAAAATGTGCGAGCCAAGATCTGAGCAAGGTTGAATGATGCGATAAGTCTGCATTGCTACTTTTCATCAAAGAGAAATGTGATCGGTCCTTGAAAATAATACTTTTAAACCGCAAATAATGACACAGTCATTCTGGATCCGTGCATCTGGGGTGGGCCGGGAATCTCTTTATTTAACAAATACCCAATGGATTCTCACACGGGTGGTCCTTGGACCACACATTAGGAATCCTATCATAGGTGTCTATATGCATATGAGGATACTCCTGTGAAAAGCTTCTTTCCAGCTGTGTTAAAACATTCCTTCTACAACCAAGTGCTGGCAGGGACATGGCTAGCCAAGGGATCAGGGAGAGCAGAGTGGGAGGGCTGGAGTGGGGGTGGGGGATAAAGGGGTGTGGGGAGCAGGTAAGGAGGAGCTTCCCCATAATCCAAGTCTGGTTCAAGCTCTCTCAAGTCCATAAACTAATCTGTGTATCCCACCCATCGTGCAGAAGACAAACCTTAGGGGAGTCACCTCTTAATCTCTGACCCTTGGGGGATTCAATAAGAATCCCAGGCACTGAGACTATATTCACTCGGACTTTTGAAGAGTTCTGAGCATGTCACCCCAAACGATGCTGCAGGCAAATTATTCTGAGTTAAAGACACTTGAGAAACAGCAGGTGCAAGAAGGAGCTCAGACCTTCATTTTTACTTCTGAAAGCAAGAGGCGGACTCCCCTCCTTCCCCTTCTATCACCAGAGCTGAGGAGTCAGGGCTGAGGGACTCCGGACAAACACACCATATTAAACTAACCCTTATCGTCCTAGTCACTTCTCCACAGTTTACTGCCCCCAACACAAACCCCTCTGTCTGATCAGTTCTTCATAATGTCTTTGTCTAAAACAGTGGTTCTCAACCTGTGGGTCGCAATCCCTTTGGGGGTAGAACGACCCTTTCACAGGGGTCGCCTAAGACCATCGGAAAATACAGATATTTACATCACGATGCGTAACAGTAGCAAAATGTCATGGTTGGGGGTCACCACCACATGAGGAACTGTATGCAAGGGTCACGGCCTTAGGAAGGTTGAGAACCACTGGTCTAAAAGATCTAAAACTGTCTGCTCTGGCCACTGCTTTGGGTCCCTGTTCTCTAGTAAGGGTGCCCAGGCACATGTAAAATTTTACTAAAAGCTTTCATGGTTTTCTCCTGTTAACCTGTCTTATGTCAGTTAAATTCCAGCTGAAGAACCTAAGAGGATAGGGTAGAAGAGAAATTTTCCTTCCCTATACCTGCTTGCCCTCCTTCTTATAGTTAAGAAAAAAACTAATCCAAAGAAAGAAGTGGAAGGAAGGAAGAAGTAAACATGTATCTTCCCTTTAAGAAAAGGAAGTCTAGGTGCTAGGGAACTCCCCCACTCTTCAAGGTCAGACCACTGCCAAGGTCAGGCCTGCACTCAGCAAAGTGTGGCAATAACACTTCTCCTAGGAATCACCAAAGAGCAGAGCAAGAGGAAACTCTAGAAAGGTCCTCGTTGTGCAGGACATGTGTCTGCACAACCTGTGCAGAGGACCGAGAGCTGGGAGGGGCCTCCTACCTCTAGACTTTGGGGGTGAGCCCAGGCTGCAAGCTACCACCACCGCTTCCCCAGGACGCAAAACCAGGAGAAGGCAAGGTTCACCCCGAGACCACCACATGCCAAACCATTTACATGCTTCGCCTTCTTGAAAACTCTCAACAACTGTAAACTGTAATCATTATTACACCCACTTACAGATGGGGAAACACGCAGACGGGTTGCCTAACTCTGCCCACAATCACAGAGTCGGGATGTCTGTCGTGTGTAGGATTGGAGCCTGTGTGGGTGCAATTCCAAGCTCGTTCTCCCATCCAGGCCTGTGTAGGCTGCAACCAGACTGACTAGATTCTAATTCAGTCTCCAACTTACGAGCTGGGAAACCTTGGGCAGCAAGGTAACTAACCTTTTTCAGGGTTCATTTTTCTTTTTTTGCATCCTTAAAATGGGAACAGTAACAGTACCAATCTCATGGAGTTCTGGAGGTGACTGCTTGGTGACACAGAACCTGGCAGAGAGTACACACTCAGGACATGGGCTACTGGACTGGAAGCCCTCCCCCCCCACTCAATCCCCACCAGACCTGGTCCCTGTTTTCCACGCTTCTCTGCCGGAGTTCATGTCCCCCCACCACTTTGCCTTGCTCCAGCGAGAACACTGGGCTGCGTGTGCGTGTTTTTAATACAAATCCACACAACCATTCAAGTTCAACACTTTAGTTGTAATTAATTACGAAGCATCTATCATCACAGCAATGCTTTAATGACTGTGAAATAAAAAGAAAAGAAAGTAGAAGATAAGACATAATTTACTTAGGAGTGCGACTTGCTATCTAAAACCCCTTTCGGGGATTAGATGCGCTAGAAAGAACAGGCAGGGGCTAGAGCAGAGAACACAATCCTACAACCGCGGGGCTCCGAGGACGAACAGGAAGCGAGGGTCAGTTCCTCCAACCCTGTCCCCTAATTAAACTAATCGGTTTAAGTCAGACTTCTCGTTTATAAAGTCCTTAATGGTCGGTGGTTTGATAAAATATACCAGGACACGTCCATAGGTTTGCATTTTATTAGAATTAGGGAGTCATAATTATAACATGCAATCTGATATTCAGCAAAGGAAACAGGCCTTTTCAGAGCAGAATAACTGGTCTGCTTAACTTTGAAATCCTGCGGGTGGAAGTGTCTTCTGCTGCCCACTAGAGCACTGCGATTTAAAAACATGCCTTAGCCGAGACCGGTTTGGCTCAGAGGATAGAGCGTCGGCTTGTGGACTGAAGGGTCCCAGGTTCGATTCCGGTCGGGGGCATGTACCTTGCTTGTGGGCACATCTCCACTGTGGGGCATGCAGGAGGTGGCTGATCAATGTCTCTCTCTCATCGATGTTTCTGACTTTCTATCTCTCTCCCTTCCTCTCTGTAAAAAATCAATTAAAAATATATTAAAAAAAAAAAAAAAAAAAAAAAACATGCCTTAACAAAGGACATTATTGCTTCCAAACTCAAGACAGCTGTTCCCCCAACTCCTTCCCATGGAGGGGATTCATTCTGTGTGTCACACAAACTGTACTCACAGGCCTTGCCAAGCTCACACCCTCTCTGACCTCTGACAGAGCCAACCTTAGAGGGCACGATCCTGCCACCTTCTGTAAATTAAGAAGGTCGGGTATGAGCAATACTTCGAACGCACTTTTAGGGAAACAGGTACTTCCAAACATCTGGGGAGCACAGATGTAAACATGAACCTGCATTTCACACCTGAGGTGACACCAGCAGGATGAATGCCCCTTTATCTGAGTGGGGTCCCCATATATCTGCTGTTTTGTCCAATACAGTACCTTCCGTGTCCCATGTGTGTCTGGCCACCTCTGTGATGAGTGACAGGACTGGCCGGGGTCAATGACAGTAAAAGGAAAGGAAGCAAGGGGGCAGAAGCTCATCAGCTCATCTACTACCGAAGACGGTCGTAGTCCCTGTCCACGTCCCTGGGGATGGCTGCAGGGGTGAGTCATGAGGAAGAACGGAGAGCAGCCACCCTGGAGGAGAAGGCAAAGGATGGGGGGGAGGGGGGAGCCAGCCACCATGCGAGGGACTCACTCCGGATGAGAGGAGAAATGCGGAATCTAAAGGGCTGGTGTCGTTCCAGGACAGTGGATGAAACAAAACAGAGAAAACACTCCCCCGAATGAAGGGCTGCCTCCTACCCCTCCTCTCTCCCTCTTGCAGGACCCCCTCCTTCCAGGGGCTTATAAACATTTCGCTTTACCTCTATCCCTCCACTTTTCACAGCCAACACTGTACTGATCGGTTCCCACGTCTGTTTCTTCCTCCCGAGTCTAGACTGTGAGCCCCTCCAGGTCAAGGACTAGCTTTCTACAAACGCTTGATGAATGACTGATCAAGGAAGGAATGGAAGTGAATTCTCTGGGAGCCTGTAGGTCAAATTAGATCAATGCCTTATAACAAAGACACTCGGGGAAACGCAGATAAATAGCAAGAGTTTTCTGATGCACTATTAACTTACTACTTTTATTACCACACCCCAGCCTTCAATGCCCTGTCATGAGGGTGGAGACGGGGGAGGAAGTCAAAAGTCTGAGAAATGAGTGCAGGGTAATCTTAGCTGTTACAGTCAAGCAAGGAAAGATACCTCTTCCCCCCCCACGTCCTCACCCCCCAGCAGGGTTTGCTGTGTGGGTGGAGGGAAAGAATGGGCCATTGTTTCGGGCCCCCCCCCCCCCGCTAATCTAAAGAGCCGTGCATGACCCGGCCTCTCTGTTGGAGGAAAGCTTTGTGGTAATAATTTCCATTTGTTTAGTCTGTAGTTACACTTTCATACTTAATTGCCCAAATTAATCACTCTGACCAGTTCAACTCCAATCATACTTTTCCAATTTTTCAGGTCACAACATTTCCAGGAATCCTTCTGACACCAAGTCTAACGGAGCCAATTTCCGAAAATGGAGTCCAAACTTCTTCTCTAACAGAAAGCTGGGTCAAGGCCTTTCCCTCCAGAATCACGTTCACCACTCTGCACCGCAGCTCTGCTCACATCAAGCCCCGGTCAAACCCGAATGTGACCGTGATGGGCTGCCACCCAGGGCTGCCGATGGCCCATGAGGGAGCCCCGTGACTGTGGACACGGCACTGGGGCTGCCTAGGGACCTGGCTTTGCTATCTGTCATAATTATAATCTCAACACCATGAGATGGCTCTGAGGATTAACTGAGCTCACGTGATACCCCTGGACTAACAGCTTCATAGAGTAGGTGCTCAGCATATGGCAGGTAGCCAGGATTTTTATTGACAATTATAATTTCCTTATATCTCCCCTTCCCCCCTGCCTGTCCTAAAAAGGCCACTCTTTTGCCTAGGATGATATTCAACTTGGACTTCTCCTATGTTTCAGAGAGGAAGGGAGAGGGAGAGAGAGAGAGAGAAACAAACATCAATGATGAGAATCACTGACTGGCTGCCTCTTGCACAACCCCTACTGGGGATGGAGCGTGCAACCCAGGCATGTGCCCTGGATCAGAATCGAACCTGCGACCCCACAGTCCCCAGGCTGATGCTCTCTCCACTGAGCCAAACCAGGTGGGGCTCCTTATGTTTCTCTTAAAAACGAGATCCAGTGCAAAGGCTGCCTCCTCCCTCACCACCCTTCGCACCTGGGCCCTCAGCACACAGAGGAATGAGCATCTGTACGCGCTCCTTCGGTGCCAAGTCTGCAGCTTTGCTGTGTCGCCTCTCTGCCTCGTGGTCACAGATGATGCCCTCTCTCCTGGAGCAAACACCGAAAACTTCCCCTACGTGGTTGCATACGGTGAGTTCTGAATCACGTATGTGGAAATCTCCACCAACCGCACACCATCAGGACAAGCGTGACACTTTCATTGCCTGGGGGAGAGTGCCAGACTCCAGGCGCACACTCGGAATTTTTATAACCTGCTTAGTCCTTAAGGTTTTGCATCACTGGGAATGGGGGTGATAAATCAAGCACCCAAATATTACATCATTATAATAAACTAGTTTACATCTTTCTCATGAGGCAAGAATTACTCATGCTCTCACCTCTTCGGTAAGTACATTACCTGCTGTGTTCTGGATCCTGGCAGATGCCATCTTTTATGAAGTCACTTTTGTACACACCACACACACACACACACACACACACACACACGGTGTACAAAGAAGTGTTCACCGCACAGATGTCCAGAGACACACACTCCAGGCCAGCTATATATATGACTTAAAGGTACCATTTTCCCATATACCAGAAGGTGAAAGGTCCTTTCACCTGAAGTTTGTGACCCTCTGCGTACACTCAGCCCCGCATTTAAAATGCGATGAATTCAGCCCGTGAAAAAGAGTTCTCTAAGCCAAGACCCTCCTGCAACATGGAGCCTGATGGGACTTTTTGCAGAGCCTGGACCAAGGCAGTCCTGCCTTCGAAGCTAGCAGCACCCAGCTGCTGGTCGGAGGCAAGTACCTACCAATCACTGTCTTCAGAGGACGCCAGCTAATATGTAACTTTAAAAAAAATCAAGCCGAAAGTGGTTTGGCTCAGTGGCTAGAGCGTTGGCCTGCGGACTGAAAGGTCCCAGGTTCGATTCCGGTCAAGGGCACGTACATTGGTTGTGGGCACATCCCCAGTAAGGGGCGTGCAGGAGGCGGCTGATCGATGTCTCTCTCTCATCGATGCTTCTAACTTTCTATCCCTCTCCCTTCCTCTCTGTGAAAAATCAATAAAATATATTTTTAAAAAAATTCTTTAAAAAAAATTGAATCTTGCCGAGACTGGTTTGGCTCAGTGGATAGAGCGTCGGCCTGCAGACTGAAAGGTCCCAGGTTCGATTCCGGTTGGGGGCATGTACCTTGGTTGCGGGCACATCTCCACTGTGGGGTGTGCAGGAGGCGGCTGATCGATGTCTCTCTCTCATCGATGTTTCTGACTTTCTATCTCTCCCTTCCTCTCTGTAAAAAAATCAATAAAATATATTTTTTAAAAAAAATTGAATCTTGAAGTTAAATATCCCAAATCATACCAAAGCCTAGATACTGTCAGGACAGAGCTCTTCACTGCAAGATTCTTGTTGGGACTGCAGGGACCATAAAGATGAGAGATAGGGGGTAAAGGAGCGCCCATGAGGAAAGACAAGAGGTTACAATCCAGAAACTTCATGTAAAATGAGGGACAGGACATTTGAATAACACAGGAGCGAAAAGCCATGTAGCAAGACTACCTGTAACAAGCAAGAGTGGACTGCCTGAGAGATCACAGGAGAGAAATAATGAACTTGGATTCCAAGGTTATCTAAGGGGCCGGCAAAGACTGATTCTACTAAAAAAAAAAAAAAAAAAAAAAAAAAAAAAAAAAAAAAAAAAAAAAAAAAAAAAAAAAAAAAAAAAAAAAAAAAAAAAAAAAAAAAAAAAAAAAAAAAAAAACAGGAATTGGCCGAGCCCGCTAGCTGAATGAAACAGGTGAACACGGTGTGAACTAAGCAGACCTGTTGTCAGTCTCCACCACCTCACTAAGTGGCTCTCAGAAGCACTGCTGAACGTCACAGTCAAAGAGACCCAGGAGGACAGCAGGCAGAGCCCTGCATCTTCAACAAAGATGACGCCAGACTCAAGTCCACATCATTCGAGAACATTTCCAGCCTAAGTCCATCCTGCACAAAAGGAAGGGGAAATGCCTGTGCATCTTTATCAAGTGTCAAGAGGAAGATTAAAATTGTAAGTGCTTTCTTAGTAGCAATACGTTTCAGAGAGTTAGTAATCTACACTTTTTCCTTGAGCTAAGAAAGAAGCCTTTACATCACATATTCCAAGCTATTTGAAGAGTTTTAAGCTCCTTACAATATGGCTTAGACTTACGGTTTTAAATATATAGAATTTTTTTAAAAAGCAAAATGCAATAAATATGTTAAGGGCTCACAACAACTGCTAACTGTAAACCAAGAACAAATCCACTGGAAATAAAGCATTAGGAGACACACAGTAATGAGTGGCCATTTTCAGAATTCAGAAACTATTCATGTTTAACAGCAGACCGATTATAAAGAAGCCGCATGCCTTATTGTTACGTTTGGTGGACATCTCAGAACCAAAGCCAGTTCTGTGAAAATGCTAAGCTAGGTTTCTTGTAACTAATGACTGTTCCTATGACAGCCAGAAAGAACATCAACAGATCATAAGTAAATCAGTGAACATCAGTAACTAGAGCAGAATCACCCAAAGAGTACAGAACTGAGGCTCAGAACCATTTAATCAATGAAATCATACTTTGAAGGACTAATGAGATTTAGTAAAGGGCTTGCCATTTGTTTGTTTGTTTAAAAAACATTTTGCTCTACCTCTGTCCCTCACTTTTCACACCCACCCCTGTACTTATCAGTTTCCACATCTGTTTTTTCCTCATTTAAATGAGGCATGCGGCCTGCCAGCTGCGAGTTTGACATGCTTGGTCTAGAGTCTGTAGACTATGGGCCTCCCTAGGTCAAGAACTGACTTTCTACAAATGCTTGATGAATGAATAAACAAGGAAGGGATGGAAGTGAATTCCATTGAGTCAATAGTTTAAGGCAGTAAAGAAATTTCAAGTTCCATCCTTTCTAGGAGGCATCTAAAATTCCAACTCCACAAGGAGAATGTTCATTGCTGATGCATGATGCTGTACAGGTAAGCTGCACGAAAGGGTAGGAACCATACAGTATCTTTACTGTACCTCTGCTGGCTGGCAAAGTATCTGACACATCTCTAGCAGCCGATGAATACTGGCTATATGAATGAATAACTAACTTCCATGATTTTTATGTAAAATTTAAACAACTGTGTAGAGCATCTGCCTATTTAGCTCAGTTCCTCAGAGGGTCAATCAACTAAGGTATTATCAGAAGAAAACAAACAGATTTACTGTGTTTATAGAAATATTTCTGATAAAGAAATTGAATAAATATCTGCTTTTGATTGGCTGCTGTTGCAATGTCCTAAAACAGAAGTCAAACATCCCCATTCACTTTAACCACAGATCTGACTTATCGTGAAGAACATCAGCGAATGTTCTAAGTTAAAACATGAAGCTATGGGCGAGGAGAAAGGTCAGCTTCCTTCATAACGAGGAGCCTCTAGCTGGGTTCTTTCCTCCCCATCTTTTCCCTAACATGCCTCTACTCTCCCTCATCACCACCGCATGCGCCCACCTCCTCCTCCTTCAAGCTTCGCTTTTTATCTTCCCCCATCACTGGCTCCTAAAGACACTAAAAGCAGAAGGCAGGGGCCCCGTGTTTTCAAAAGCTTTCATTTCAAAAATCACCTCTAATCAAGAAAACTGTTCTTTTCCTTCTGGCCCGAAAACTGACAAAGTGCTCTGTTTTCTATGTGGCTGATTTTATTTTTTGTGTTCCCTCTTCTTTAATTGAAGGATACTGTCCTGGACCCATGAGGTTACTCAAAGCCTGATCTCTAGAAACTGGTATTTCTTTTCAGAGTAAATAATAATCTTTTATACAATTATGAACCAACTTTTACCAATATCGTTGCATAGCAGTACACTCCATCATACCTCCGTGCAGTCCCAGCAATAACAATTACAAATGCATTATTTAATTCATGACAGTAATAACATAGCATAAGCCTAAACCTATATTAACTCGTGCTTAAATGTTCCAGAGCTCATAATAATTGGATCTGAACTGAAATCTGTGTTCCAGCTATGCATTCGCAAGTGCTTTATGTAGGCAGAGTACTATTTAAGGCATTGTGACGGATTAAAACAAACAAGCAAACAGAACTAAACAAAGCATTCTGCTTTCAAGGAAGTTACAATCTAATTAGGGAGATGAGATGTATATCTCAGTCAATTCATTTCCCAAATAAATTAAAGATGCAAACAAAATTTCAAGGGCTTAACCCTACTTAAAGGGTTGGAGGGCAGGCTATTATGGGAGACTTTGGAGCTCAGAAATTGTTTGTATGGAAATATACACTGTTAATTGTAAATGAGTCATCTATTCATCATCCTTCATCGTAACAGGCTCCTCAAAGACCACTTCTTGGCAGCATGTAGAAGTTAGTCCTTGGAAATGTGTATTTGCCAGTAATAAATCACGGCTGGGAAAGAGTCTTAGAACGAAGCTAACTCTACATCTGGGGTCTTGAGGGCTCAAGGCCTCGTCCGTGGATTCAGAGTTCGTTCATCCAATGAACAGAATTGCTGCGCTATTCTGCAGGCCCCCAACGCCACGTCCAGTGCTTTTCCCAAAGCCCACAGTGGATCTACAGTGGTACCTCGAGATACGAGTTTAATTCGTTCCGTAACCTTGAGGTGTGGGAAACTATGAGACGCTGAGTCTCGGTAAACTGGTAGGTCCTGTGCAGCCGGCCGATCCGCGCGATGACTCCTATCTCAAATGTTGCTCGTATTTCAAAGCAAAAATAGCTCACTCGACCGCTCGTATCTCAAAATCTCGTATGTTAGGACACTCGTATCTCGAGGTACCACTGTACTTGCCTTTCTTTGCCGGCCATTCTAAGTTCGTAGATTTTCTACTCTAAATATCGCCTGAATTACTAGCAAAAACATATACAGAAAGCAGAGCTGAAACCAACAGGATTTTCTCATCTGGGTTATAACAGCCACCTGTCTGATCTTCGGTCTGTCTCGCTTCCACTTCATCCTGCCCACGGGCCCTGGGCAATCTACCTACGAAATAGCTTTGAATGTGTCCTGATCACCGCGTTCTCTCGCCTCTGCAGTGAAGGTTCCATTTTCTTGAGAAAGCTCCCAAAACCACAACATTCCCAACTGCAGGCGCCGGGAATGGAGCGCTCTCTGAGCCAGATGGGCGTAATCTTTTTTTTTTTTAATATATTTTATTGATTTTTTACAGAGAGGAAGGGAGAGAGATAGAAAGTCAGAAACATCGATGAGAGAGAGACATTGATCAGCCGCCTCCTGCACGCCCCACAGTGGAGATGTGCCCGCAAGCAAGGTACATGCCCCCAACCGGAATCGAACCCGGGACCTTTCAGTCCGCAAGCCGATGCTCTATCCACTGAGCCAAACCAGTCTCGGCCAGATGGGCGTAATCTTGATGGGGATGACAAAGACGTTGTCAGGCCCCATTCTACCCGCTGTGCTTTGCCAGGCAAATCATAGGAGGCACAAAGCAGGGCATTGTCTTCCCAACGTTCAACCGTAGCGCGGAGGCCTGTTCTGGTCGTACCAGGCAAACACAGCCAGATTCTTCATCCTTCCCACCTAGGCTACCCCTTGGGAGGAGCGAATTCACTACTGGGACCAGACCCTCTGGGGAGGCAAGGCTGACAACTCAGTACAAAACGCCCTCCTTTCCCCCAGGGATTTGAGTTCTTTGGTTTACCACACATACTTGGCCTCTAGAGTCTACATGTATGAGATCTCATCAAACCTGGTCTTTTCAGAAAGGGCCCAATACTTTTTGTTGTTGTTATATATCCTCACTCCAGGATATCTTTCCATTGATTTTTTTTTTTTTTTTTTAGATAAAGTGGAAGGGAGGGGGAGAGATGGAGAGACAGAAACATCTATGCGTGAGAGACACATCAATTGGTTGCCTCCCATACACACCCAACAGGGGCAAGGGATGGAGCCTGCAACCCAGGTACGTGCCCTTGACCAGAAGCAAACTCATGACTCTTCAGCCCATGGGCCAATGCTCTATCCACTGAGCCAAACTGGCCAACACAGACCCAATAGTTTGACTCCATCAGCCAAGTCTCCAGCCCAATGATCATCTGAATCACTCTTGCAAATTTTACTACACACTAAAATTCCAGGCCCGAACATGGAAAGTCATAAGAAACTGCAGGAAAAAGGTTTTGGTTTTTATGCCATCTTGACAACGCTTAATATCCTGACCTTTGAAGCAGCAGCAAGTGGCCCAAGGTGTACAGAAGCATTTCCACTTAAACATCATCTCCCACTTTTGCCCAAATGTGTACTTTTTTTATAGTATTCTCACCTTCCCTCCCAATCATTTTTCATCATCACTGCATGAGACAATTTATTGTTCAAAACTGTACACCTCATAGTGGTAACGCCAAAGGGGAAAAAACTAGTTTCTCTAAAACAATTTTTATTGACAAAAGCATATCCTATATAACAAAAGGGTAATATGCAAAGTGACCCTAATGTCGGACCGAGTGGGAACCACTGGTTGCTATGATGTACATTGACACTGAGGTGCAGACGCTCAACAGAGGAGCTGCCCCCTGGTGGTCAGTGCGCTTCCACGGGGGGAGCACTGCTCAGCCCGAATCTGGCTCCTGGCTGGCCAGCACAGCGGCGGTGGTGGGAGCCTCTCCTGCCTCCACAGCGGCACTATGGATGTCCGACTAATGGTTCAGTCCCACTTCCTGGCCTAAGCCATTAGTCAGACATCCCCCAAGCATTCCCAGGCTGCCAGAGGGATGTCTGACTGCCAGCTTAGGCCCAACCCCCTAAGGAGCAGGCCTAAGTGGGCAGGTGGACATCCCCCGAGAGGTCCCAGACTACGAGAGGGCACAGGCCAGGCTGAGGGACCCGAGTGCACAGATTTTCATGCACTGGGCCTCTAGTACTAAATAACTTATTATACAAGTATCTACCAAAAACAACAGGGCCATAATTAAGATCATCAAGACACATCACGTGAGACTGCCTGCTACAGGAATGTAGGAGGTTCAATTTATACAGTGGTACATAGTCCATATCCTCCAAGTAACAATAGTCTCATTAATAGCTGTCATCGGATGGTTACTGCTATCACACATTTAGCCTTTTTAATTTAAACCTATATGTTCATAATTGATATAAATTTTACCTAAACATGTATAGTATATAAATCTTTCCATGAATCAAAGTTTAAAGACAGGCAATATGATTTTAAATATACCTAAATCATAGCAAAAAGATGTTCAACTCTAAAGATGAGTGATCAGCGTCTTTGGTTTTCTAAAAAATGAAAGATAGAAAGTATACAAGTGGATACAACTTGTGATATTTAGGGAAGTCCTTTTCAAGAGAGATGGAACATGAAGCTGAAGTGAAAGCAGAAAAGCAAAATCAGGGAGGCTTTCCTGACCTCAGGAGTAAGGAACCGATTCGGTACCACTATCTCCCCTGCTCAGTGGATGGCTGATGAAACATAAAAATACTCCCATGAAAGTATTGATATTTCTGGTATTCTACTTAAAACAGTGATATATTTGAGTTATAAAATAAAGAATGAGACCCCTAATTTTTGTTGTAATTTGTTTTTGTTAATAAAATTTCCATCCTTTCCATGCCAATGGAGTTTGTTTGGTTGTCTTCCTACTCTAAACATGTTAATACTGTAGTAATATGTCCCAGATGCCCATTGGTGTTTTAACAGTTTGTTTTACATTTTTAAAAATATCTTTTTATTAATTTCAGAGAGAGGAAAGGAGAGGGAGATAGAGAAACATCAATGATGAGAGAGAATCATGGATCAGCTGCCTCCTGCCCACCCCACACTGAGGATCTAGCCCAAAACTGTGCCCCGGCCAAGAATCAAACTGTGACCCCCTTGTCCATAGGGCAATGCTCAAAAGAGCCACACTGCCCAGGCCTAATAGTATATTTTTAATGTTTGACTTAAACTGTGTCACTGCTGCCTCAGAGAAATCTTTTAACTTCAAGATTAAGATAAATAGATGCATCCTCCTTGGGTTATATTTAAAAAATAAGGAACAGACAAAATATTTCTATTGTCAAAAAAGTATAATTTATTCCTACCTCCCACTGCCAGATTCTAAGTAGGTTCCCAGTCAATGACAAAGCATTCTTTCTTCCCAACCTTAATTCCATGGCAACTGATTTGTTTGTTACTCCTCTTTAATAAAATAAAATCTTGGGCAGAGATAATGAAAAAAAATGTTTTTTAAATTCACTGTAAGATTTGCAGACCAAGAGAAATAACTGTCACCCACCTAAGAAAACAGTGTCAGAACTCACTGTGAACATGTTTCCAACACTAAGCTTCAGCAAACAGTTCTCAAAGTGAGATCTGGGAACCCCCGGGGGTGTCAAGACCTCTTGAGGAGGTCCACAAAGCCAAAATCTTCCCCCAAGTAATTCTAAAAGGTTACTTACACTTTTACTTCTCCTTTCACATATTTATAACATTTTTAACATTTTCAAAAATACTTCTAGGCCTAGCTGGCTTGGCTCAGTGGCTAAAACATCGGCCTGCAGACTGAAGGGTTTCATTCCAGCCAAGCACACATGCCTGGGTTGCTGGCTCGATCCCCAGTAGGGGATGTGCAGGAGGAACCTATCAATGATTCTCTCTCAGCATTAATGTTCCTATCTGACCGTTCTTCTCCCTTCCTCTCTGAAATTAATAAAAAAAATTGAAAAAATATTTCTAAATGTTCAAATAGGTCAAATTATAATTTAGAATATTTCATTTAAAAATAAAAGAAAATGTAAGTAAGTATTTTATATTTTAAAATTGATGTTACTTTAAAAGGGAAGCTTCGATACTTCACACTCCTTAGGGTAATGACTATGTTTTTGGAAGGAAGAAAGGAAGGAATGAAGAAAGGAAGGAGGAAGGGAGGAAGAAGTAACGGAGGGAGGAGGGAAGGAGGAAAGGAAGGAGGGAGAGAGGAAAAGAGAGGGAGGGAGAAAGAAAGAGGGAGGGAGAAAGAGGGAGGGAGGAAGAAAGGGAAATGTTGGCAGGGAAGTGGAGAAATTGAAAACTTTATCCATTGCTGGAGGAAATGTAAAATGTTACAGCTAGTGTAGGAAACAGTATGGCTGTTGCTCAAAATATTAAACATAGAATCTTCTCTAATAAAAGAGAAACATGCAAATTGACCATACCTCCACTATGCCAACAAGCCATGTCCGCCAGACAATCAGGAGTGAGTATGCAAATTAGCCCAGCAAATATGGCAGCAGCCACAGAGCTGGAGCAAGCAGGAAGCTTGGGTTGCCCCCAGCAGTGGAGGAAGCCAAGCTTCCCGCCTGCCCCTGCTGGCCCTGGCCTCCACTCAAGGCGACAAAGTTTCAATTGTAGAAGATAAATAAATACAGAAAAGGGAAGTTGGGGGTGACTGGGCCTGCAGGGGAGGGCATAAGGGTGACCAGGCCTCTAGGAGAGGGCAGTTGGGGACAATCAGGCTGGCAGAGAAGCAGTTAGGCATCAATCAGGCTGGCAGGGGTGTGGTTAGAGGGTGATCAGGCTGACAAGGCAGTCGGACATCGATCAAGGGGTCCCAGATTGGAGAGGGTGCAGGCTGGGCTGAGGGACACACATCCCCATGCACAAATTTCATGCACTGGGCCTCTAGTTACCATATAATCCAGCACTTCCACTTCTAGGTATAAACTCAAAAGAAGTGGAAGCAGGAACCCCAGTAAATATTTACACAACTATGTTTATAGAGCATTATTCACAAAAACAAAGGAAGAAAAAACACAAGTGCCCACCAGTGGATAAATGGATAAAGTGTGATATATACACATGGTGGCATACTATTCAAGCTTGAGAAGGAAGAAAATTCTGACACATGCAGCCACATAGATGAACCTTGAAGAGATTATGCTAAGTGAAATGAGCCAGTCACAAAGGACAAATCATATGATTTCACTTACATGAGGCACCTACAGCAGTCAAAATCACAGGAACAAATGGTGAAATAGTGATTACCAGGACATGAGGGAGCAGAAATGGGAAGGTGTTTAATGGGTGTAAAGCTCAGTTTAGGAAGATGAAAAAGTTCTGGACAAGTTGGTGGTGATGGTTGTACAGAGATATGACTGTGCCTCATACCTTTGTACAACTCCCACCACCCACATGTCCAGAACTTCTTTTGAGTGTATACCTAGAAGTGGAAGTATATGTCTGATTGTCACAAACCATATACTTAAGAATAGCAAAAGTGGTAAATTTTATGTTACATATATTTTACCACAATAAAAAAGGGGGATTGCCCAACCCACTTTCTCACTAGCACAACTATATCATCTACAAGATCAAAAAAAAAAAAAAAAGACAAAACTGACACACAAGGGCTCTCTGGTCCATGGAAATGAAGAATCTAATTTAAAAAAAAAAACTGGAAAAAGAAAAGAACTGGACAAAACTGAAGGTACACAAAGACATGAAAACTATTTTTTCCTTGTCCTTAATTGTTATTAGTAATTTACATAATGTGTCTTATGCAACAGAACATTTTCTTTCCTTTTTTAATATATTTGTATTGATTTTTTTACATAGAGGAAGGAAGAGGGTTAGAGAGCTAGAAACATCGATGAGAGAGCTGTCTCCTGCACACCCCCTACTGGGGATGTGCCCGCAACTAAGGTACTTGCCCTTGACCAGAATCGAACCTGGGACCCTTCAGTCCATAAGCTGAGCCAAATTGGTTTTGACCAACAGAACATTTTCAAATAGTTCAGTTGTGGCATCATTTTGAAATTAATCACTAAGAATTTAAAAGAAAAGAAAGTGAGTATTTTTTAAACATATTGTATTGATTTCAGAGAAAAAGGAAGAGGGAGAGAGAGAAACATCAAGGATGAGAGAGAATCATTGCTCTCATTAATCGGCTGCCTCCTGCACACTCCACAACAAGGATCAACCTAGGCTTGTGCCCCAACCAGGAATTAAACCATGACCTCTTGGTGCATAAATCAAGCTCAACCACTGAGCCACATTGGACGAGCAAGAAAGTGACTATTTTTAAATGCAGACATAATGAGCCCTTTGAAATCTAAACCTGATTAGATATTTCCTAAACCAGACATAGAAAAGACCCTGAAGCACCTGACAGGGTGAGCTACTCGAGTGCATTGGCCGGAGAAGTGCACACATAGCTGAGATGCTAAGAAAGCCTCATACAACTGACACTGCCGAACGCCTGCCTGCTAGGGATGTAAGTGTTAGAAAGCTGTGTATGACAGTACCATTCCCAGTGATACAGCACCTCCTCCAATGAAACATCTGGCAGAAAACAAGAAGACTGAGCTAATACCTCATCTGCAGAATTACACCTTTGCCTTCCAATGGCTTCAGGTAGAGATAGGACTGCACGTGGGGCTTCCTTGGTATGGAATGACTACCTGGGGCTGATGGTGATGGAATAATTTATTATGCCAATGCCGGACAATAACCACTGGTGCTGGGAGAGTGCACGTGGCGAATCACTTGTTGGAATCTCAGGGTTTATTCTTGGCATAACTTGTGCTGACACTTGCATTGCTCATGTGGAAGCAATGGTGGCGAAACTGCTGGTGAATCAAGGCAGTAACTGGACCAGAGTGACTCTATACTCAACTGCCACTCATTTAACGTACAAGGAGGAGAGGGAAAACTCAAGAATTCCTTTGATGAAGAAACAATTAACATGATCAACTTTAAATCCTTGATGTCACATCTTTTTGACATTCTATGCGAAGAAATAGAAAGTTCTTCTGCATAATGGCATACAGTGGTCACCTCGGAGAAAAGCGCACGTGTGATTGATTGAGTTGAGCTGAACTAACTGGTATTTTCATGGAGCTCCATTTCCCCCTGAAAGACTGACTGGCAGACACACGATGGTTATTTACACTTGAGCTTTGGGCAGATATTTCTCCACAACGAATGATGTGAACCTGCGCAGTTTGCGGAAAACAAATGACAGTATTTGTTGCCAATGATAAAGCAAACACTAAAATTTTAGAAGACTTGTGTCCACCACTGTGAGCGTGATACCTTCCCAATACCTCTCTGATTAAATTACGGTAATATCAAAGCACGTGGTTTTTGAGATTATGTAATAAAACGTGTCAGCATTTGGAAGACTGACATCCCTCCGTGAACCAGTGTTTTCCCCATGACGAATGTGTGATGTTAACAGATAAAAGGTCTATTCAGACTACAACACAAACCAGTGCAACAGAGTTTGAAATTTTCATTGGTATGATTTCAGATTCCACATTGCAACCAACTAACCATCACTAGCTGAGAATCATCCCCACGATTATACTCTGTTACATAAGATTCCATCTTGCTTTAGAGACCCTTCTTGCTTGATGACCCAACCAATCAGGTTGGGAAATTCCACCTGACCTGGAACTGCAAGTGACCTCTAGGAGCCGAAGGAGGTCTCTGGTCAAAAGCCAGGGCCCTCAGTCCCACTGCTGCAAGGAATGAATTCTGCTAACCGCCTGCGTGAGCGCAGAAGCAGATTCTCTCCCGTCAAGCCTCTTAAAAAGGCAGCCTCGCTGAGTTCTTGACTGCAGATGGGGAGATGCCTAAGAGGAGTCAGCTAAGGAGTGCCCAGGCTGCAGACCCACAGAGACTATATCACTATTCTCACAAAATTTTTGTTTTAAAAAATAATGGTTATTTTTCAGGACAATAAGTAATCTTAACTTGTTATGGGCTCGTTGTTATGTTAAATCAATTAAATATATGTTCAATTTCTCAGTTTTCATTTCTAATGTGCTACATAGAAAGAGGTAGAGCCCACGTAAAAAAGCACTGGCAAGTCCTCTAAAATGTAAGCGTCTGAAAAGGAATGCTGGGACCAGTAAGTGTGAGAACTATTGCCACATTTCCCTGCCCCTCATCTCTGCCACATGGAATACTCCCCCCTCCATTCCTCCATTTACCTAAATTCCACCCATTTTTTACATTTGGCCAGGCCAGCCTCCTGTAGCGAGCACTCTCCCTTCTGAATGGGAACTCTCCTGGCATCTGGCTGTTGCCTTCTTCATTTTCAACAACCAGGTCTCTCCAACTGGACTGTATAGCCAGGAAGGGAAGGGACTCTGCTCTGTGGCAAATGACAGGTGCTCAAAAACACCCTCCTGCCCTCTCCACACTCGCTTAATTATAGACTGAATGGGAATGCAAGCCAGACCAGCCGCTGGCTCCAATCGGTGCTTGATACAGCCACACCACCCGGGCGTGGAAGAGATGGAATCCAGGGCAAACCCGAGTCTCTCAAAGGTCACCTGCACAGGCAGATAAGATACATGTTTAAGTGGAAAAGGAAGTAGTAAATGATATCAGACCGTAAGACTTTTATTTCTCAATGAAGTAGAAAGCAAGTTATCTGTGGACCATTCTGCAGTGAGTGAAGGAGAGGGAGAAAGAGGGAGAGAGATAGACATTATGAGGAATTGACAGCACTCCTCCAATGACCCTTACTGTGAAAGCATTGGGGATGCATTAAACTGAATAGCAATGGTTTCTCAGTTGAATGTGTCCTCCTGAAAAGAGATACAGGTGTCCTGGTCCCTGGTCACTATGAATGTGTGACTGTGACCTTCTTTAAACACGGAGTCATGCTCCCACAAGCTATGGAATGTCTGGGCCACCAGAAGCAGGAAAAGGCAAGGAAGGCTCCTGGCAGCCGGCTTTGAAAGGAGCACGACCCCTGTCAACACCTTGGTCTTAGACCTCTAGCTTTCAGTACTCCGAGGGAATACGTTTCTGTTGTTTTAAGCTTATTCAACTCTAGAAAATGAATAAGCAATTAATAAGCAAGGGACCCCTCACGACCCACAATCACATCTCCAACTAGCCCTCCCTCTCCCACAGACAAATGTGGAACACACACACACACACACACACACAAAAAAAAAAAAAAAAAAAAAAAAGCAGATCTGAAATGCAAATCTAGTTGCAGAACCAAAACAATATGTATTTTTTACCTAGAAGTTCCTGAAGGGCAGTTAGATTTATACAAGGTTCTGGTAAGATGTCTCTGATCAAATCCTGATGTCAAAACTCAAGCCCCCTCTTTATAAGGGCACCTTTAAATACAGAGACAAGGAGTAGTTAACCATCTTGCATTTCTTCAACTCTGTGCTACAAGAGGAAGTGATCCAGAACCTGATATTTAAAGTTACCAATGCTATTAATATGTCATGACAAAAGAAATATGGGATGACAAGTAAAACTCTTCCCATTTCTCCAAAACTGTATGAAGCCATCCAGACTTCTAGGCCAAGAAGAGTCTTAGCTCACGTGCTGGGCATCCACCACGTGTCAGGATCCAAGTCTTATTATATATACATAAGGTACTTGGCATTGTAATCCATAGAGAAATCTATTTATGGTCTTACAATGCGTACTTGACTTTAGCAATTTACCTTCAGCCTCCAGCCTCACACTTTGTCTCAGTCCCTAAAACAATGGGATCTTAGAGCCATGGGGATTTTCGATGACCCACCCATTGGCCTCTAAACATCGGGTAGCCCTACTGGTTTTCTAAGTGTGGGCCCTAGCCCATTAGTGGACAGCGAAATCAATGCAATATTTCCCAGCAACTTTTTTAAATAAAAAATTTGGACTGAAAATATCAGAGGGCATCACCCACCGTGAGGGTAAGTACACTCATGAAACTTTTATTTGCGTTGTGCGTATGTGTTGTGGAGACTGGGTCATGAAGGAGAGTCTATTATTATTGTATTTATCAGTCAAAACCCTGGCAGGAAATAGATGGTTCGCTCAAATTAGGCACTTAGGAGTTTAACCAAGAAACTATTTATAAAGGCTGGTACAGGGCTAAGGGAAAACATGAAGGAATAGTGCTCCTAGTAGTGGCGAACCCTTCTATCCTCTACGACCCCAGAGGCCAGAGCGAAGAGCAGATGCCAAGCCAGTGAACAGAAAGGTGTGGGGAGGGCTGCCTGCTAAAAGCTCTGGCCTTCAGTAGAGAGAGGAGCCAATCCACAGGGGTTTGGCCAGAGGGAGCTGCCCACACTCCCTTCTCCTGCTGGGGGCTCTGCCATGGCTGACCCCACCTAGAAGCCAGAGAGCTAGAGAGTGAAAGTCAAGGACTTCCAGCCAGTTTGAATCTCTATCACAAAAGGCTGGGGGGGGAAAGAAAGCACAGTATAGTCCATGCGTTCAATTTAGTCCGCATGCTCTTATTTCTAGATGCCACCCTTTTTCCACATCTGCCCTCAACTCCCAATCTTGCATGGAGGCTCTAATCCAACGCCAAACTGAGGCAAACGATTAGCATCTTGATGATCTCAGGATTTATGATCTCAGCCAGGCCCCCAACACTTCCCGACAACCCTTTCCTCCATCTTCTGTCTCCCACCGCTCCTGCCAGCTCCATTAAGGGCACAGACATGTCTTATTGTCTCTGTCTCCCCAGGCCTTGGAGCCTGGAACACCACCTCAGACACTGAAGTGTCTGCTGAACAGCGACTACAAAAACTTCACACTGCTTCTTCTCCCCATTTCAGCTCCCCAACGTCTGACTCCTTCGCCCTGAAATCTCAAAGCCATTTTCTCTTCCGCCTCAATATGTGTCACCTCTACACCCACAGTCTCTCCACCTGCAGGCTCGGTGTCCTTTGTCTCCATTAGTCAGACAAAAAGGCAAATCACACAACATCAGCGCCTGCCTCCACTCCTCAAGCTCTTTGGCTAGTCATTACCAAAAGCACCCTGGCTCTGGCCCTGCCTTCACCTAACAGTCTCATCCACTACCACTCCCTCCCACAGTCACATCTCCTACTGCTCCCTCCCACAGTCACACCCCTACTGCTCCCTCCCACAGTCACATCTCCTACTGCTCCCTCTCACAGTCTCATCCGCTACTACTCCCTCCCACAAACGCCCTGGGAAAATGTTCCATAATATTCTCCTCTTCCCCTCCTCAGAGTCTCTCTCTCTTCTCCCCGCCGCCCCAAATAAAAATTCAGGCTTAAAAGTAACCATGGGTTTCAAGTACCAGATCGTGATCATCTTTTTGATAGCAGAGTAGCTGAGGTAGGTGTGAGAACCAGGGTAACATAAAAGAAATACCCAATTTTCTAAAATCCTCTCCATTTTTTAAGTTCCATTTAAATAATTTGACTCCTGCCAAAACCGGTGTGGCTCAGTGGATAGAGCGTCAGCCTGCGGACTGAAAGATCCTGGGTTCGATTCTGGCAAGGGCATGTACCTGGGTTCCAGCACATCCCCAGCAGGAGGCGTGCAGGAGGCAGCTGATTGATGCTTCTCTCTCATCGATGTTTCTAACTCTTTATCCCTCTCCCTTCCTCTCTGTAAAAAATAATAAAATATATTTCTAAAAAATAAATAAATAAATAAACAAATACATAATTTGACTCCTGAAAATAGCATAAATGTATATGCAATAAAACCAAACCTGCATTAAGGAAGCACGCAACTCTCTCAGGGTGGCACCCAAGGGCCTTCACGGTCCAGTCCAAGTTAGTCCGGGCACCACCACTCCTCCCCTGGTCTACCCGCAGCTTTTCACAACCCCCTCGGCCCTCTGATGCCTCTCACTTCATTCCCTCCCCCTGCAAAGCCTCATCCCCTCCTCCACCTGGCAAGTTCCCCCTGGAGTTTCCCAACAGTTTCACCTTTTGTCTCAGAGCATTCCTCATCCCCAGTGCACCCGGCAAACACTCCACTGGTTCATTCTGGGTGTGCTTCATCCCCCAGAAGGCTGTGCAACTAATCAAAGCCAGGGACAGTGGCTGATCCATCTTCACCGTCTATCACTGAGGCGTGTTTGGTGAGCGGTTACACTGGTGGCCCTTCCAGAATTCTACCCTTGCTGCTCTTCAGCTCCGTGTGTCACCCTCTCCTCCCTTGGATCTGTGCTGACCCTGTTACTTGCTGGAACTGAGGGAACATGGCAGAACACATCATGCCAGCTGCAGGTCTCAGCCTGAAGGGTGCCTGGCAGCGCCCCATTGTGCACCCTTTGGAGCCCTGAGCTGCCCTGTGAGAAGTCTGGATGCCCTGCTGGAGAGTTCTGTGGAGAAAAACGTGAAACAGGGAAGCAATCCAGAGGATGGCTGGAGGGGTGGCAGTTATAAACAGTGTGGTCCGGAAGAAGGAAACAAACGCTTAAGATGAGAAAGATAAGGAAGCCAGATAGGCGGATAACTGCGGGCAAATATTTTTGGTGGGAAAAACAGCACATCAGGTAGAGCCTGCCCGGCATGGCTGAGGAACAGCCAAGACATCAGTGTGGCCGGGGGAGGGGGAGAGGGTTTGAATGGTAAGAAAGTGTGTCTCGTCATCCTCAAGTTCAGTGTTTCATGGGAGGACACACGGGACTCAGCATGTGGCCATTCTCACAGCCATGACGCATGGCAGGGCAAAAAGCCAAAGTAGGAGAGAGACAAGGCACATGGGTGAAGTCTGGAAAGAAAACCGGGCACAAGCTTCCAAGGATCCTCTCAAGTTGGACAGCCCTCGCCCCCCGTTTCCCGGTAATGAGTTTTGACAGCCCATGTGAAGTGTCATTTACCAGGGAGGCTCATGAGAACCCCAGCATCCAAGGTTTTCCCTGAGGGCTGACGGTGTAGATCCCTCTTCTACCTAACGACCTCAAAAGTTCCAGAACTCCAGAAAAAAGAGCGGGTGTTCAGCACAAACCATATTGTTTGCGTGAACAACTGTAGCACCGTGAGTCATTCCCTTTAAGGAGTGGTGGAAATCCTCTCCAAATCCAAGCTCCCAGATGCCCAGTAAGGACCAGCCTTGCAAGCAGGCCCAAGGCCAGCAGTCTCGGGGCAGAGGTGCTAAACTTTCTGACCTGCATATGGATTGCATGTGGATCACAAGAGAAAAGGGGAAATCAAGGGTGATCACAAGAATGTCTGGCCTGAGCAGCTAGCAGGCTGGTACAGTGGTACCTCGAGATACGAGTTTAATTCGTTCCATAACCTTGTGGCGTGGGAAACTATGAGACGCTTGAGTCCCGGTAAACTGGTGGGTCGTGTGCTGCAGGCCTATCCTCGGGATTACTCGTATTTCAACTGTTGGTCATATTTCAAAGCAAAAATCACTCGCTCGAAGGCTTGTATCTCAAAAATCTCATATGTTAGGGCACTCGTATCTCGAGATACCACTGTATTGCCATTTAATGAGATGGGAAGACTCGTGGGAAGAGTGGATGTGGACTAGGGGGTCTGGAATTCACTTTGGGACATGCCAAGTGTAAGGTTCCTCTTTGACATCCACGCAAAGTTGTCAAGGATTCTGCCCTCTTAGAGCTTGGGGTTCTTGGGAGGGATCTGGGGTGTCACTCAACAGATGATATCTGGAGCCTTATGTTGATGAGCATCTAAGTCTCACTAAAAATGTCTAGGTTTTTGTCCACCCTCCTTATTGGCCCACCATCCGCCCAACAGCAGAAATGGAGGATGCATTAGGCTGGTGCATCCAAGGCGTAAGCCTCAACCTGCTCTGTAAGTCATCTGGGTTTTGCTCTTGTCTTGGTGGAGGATTTAAGAATGTAAAGGCTCTCTCCACTGCCTGTGGATACCAAAGAGTAGTAAACAAACATCCTTTCTGATGGCGAAGTTCTCAACAGAGCAGAGAGCAAGGTCTAGATCAAGGTCAGGTGAAGATCTGCCTAGGGATCTGAGCTGCAGACCAGCGGTTTGCATAGGCAGCTGAGAGAAATCATCAGAAGAGTTTGGACCGGAACTGTCCATCAAGTTAAGTCTCTTGTGACTATTTAATTTTAAGTTAATTAAAATGTAAAATTCAGTTCCTCAGTTGCACTAGCCACATTTCAAGTATTTAGTAGCCAGACAAGGCTAGAAGCGACCCTATTGGGAACACACAAATGCAGAACATTTCCATCATCATCATCGAAAGTTCTACTGGGCTTCGCTGTTTTAGACAAGAGAGGCCCAAAGCTCTGCATTTTTAATACACAACTTAGATTATTTCAACAACCAATCACCTCAGCAAACATGGCCCCATAAAAACCTCACAATTTCATTTGCTCAACTTCCTCAGAGAGTATCTGGTGGCACGAATATCCTAGGAATGAAGACCGGTTAACTAGGCCATTTGAGCATAGTGTTCCAAACTACAAATCAGGGCTGTGATCATCCCACGTGGGACAATTAATTTAGCTCAGATTCACTAAACTACAGTCAAAACCACGGCCAGTAAGTCCTCTATTAGGCCAGAGGGGAAAGGGAGAGAAGGACCAGGGGCCACGAACTCAAAACTCTATCAAACAGAACAGTGCCTGAAGTGGCCCATAAGCAAGCAATTAGGGATGAGATTAAAAGTTAAGCATGAGGACAGGAACTTATATGCACTTCCGGGAGGCAATAAGGGAGGTGAGAGCATTCCTTTTATTAAAGGAAAAAGACGTGCCTCCGCTGCCATTGACCATCGCTACGTGGGAAACTGAAGCTCAGAATTGTCAGAGCTTCAGTACTGTTATCTCCCCTTCCTCCCCCTGCAAAAAAAAAAAAAAAAAAAAAAAAGATGGAAATCTCAAAATATTTACCCATGGCAATTACGTCAAAACATAATACTGAGTGGAACTAAAAAAGCACCTCTGTGGGACAGAGCCGGCCCCACAAGCACTGTGTCTGCAAACTTAGAGGCGGTCCAATGAGAGTCAAGGAGCAGAACCAAAACCAAGTGAGAAGCAAGTGCCACTCTTCTGGTGAGTCAGTGCCATGTACACTGGGGAGAACATCTAGGCCACACATTACGAGAGAAGAGAACTAAACAGAAAGCAAAGCACTCAAGTATGTCAGTGCCCCCAAAGCATGCCATGGTCCTAGTTTATGTGTAAAAAAACCTTAAAATATGGAAACAAATCATCAAAAGCTGAAAAGTTCAGAAATTCAAGAGCGCTAGTGTATTCCTCAACATATGACAGTGTACCAGATTCTCATTATTATACAAGTCCCTTAGATTCTGATCCCACATTTAATCAGGAAATGAAGTTGTTACTGTTTACTTGTTCAGATCTGGGAAGCTGACCTCGGCTTGTAAAACAAACATATTATTCAAAATGTCTGAACACAAGAGATTCATTTTTGAAAATGTTATTAAATGTTTCATTCATTTAAAAAAAAGAGAGATAGAAAAATGGTTTCTCATACAGTCAGATCCACAAATCAGCTTCTGAAAAACTGCAGCACACCTATTTTCCCATGAACTGCATGTTCATGTTATCTCACACGAAGTCTGGTGCATGAAAATTCATGCACTGGGAGGTGGGGTGTCCCTCAGCCCTGCCTGCACCTCCTGGAGATCAGGAGCCCTCGGGGGATGTCCAACTGATGGCTTAGGCCTGCTCCCTCTGTGGGAGGCGACCTGCAGGCCGATCTGGGGACAGTGCCAGCCAGTGAGTGGCCAGCCCTACCTCCCAATTGCCCCTCCACCACCAACAATGGTCACTGCCACCCTCTCCTCCCTCCCCCCACCAATCACCATCCCCTCCCTCTGCCCACTGGCACCCACCCTGGCTGACTTGGAACTGCCCATTCACTGGCCCCACTCCCAGCCAACCCATCCTTCCACTGGTCGGTCAATTTGCATATTAGGCTTTTATATATAGGATTCATTTCAACTGCTGAATACAGCAGACACTCTTGTTACTAAACAAATTATTCACTTCAACCTCACTCTGTGTGTGTGTGTGTGTATGTGTATGTGTGTGTGTGTGTGTGTGTGTGTGTGTGTGTGTGTAATGAATGTTCAACTTAGTAAATTATTTGAGCTGAGATGAACCTGCTCAGAGAATTCATTCAGGGTAGGAATAAAGGGACAGTTGCTAATGGTAGATTGGTCTACAGATGCCTAAGGTACAGTATCTGCCTTGGAAATAATTTGAAATCAAATGAGTTCAGTGATACCAAGATTAGTGGTTGTGGATTGGTGGTTCTCAACCCTGGCGAGGTGTTAGAATCACCTAGAGTGCCTTAAAAATACCTACATCCGGGCTCCTCTCCCAGCCCAGTGGGTGAGAATCTTGGAGAAAGGAACTCGGGCATGTGTATTGTTTTAAATGTTAAAGTTAGAGGTGACTAATAATCAGCCAGAGTTGAGCCCCTGCAAGATACGGACTCAATCACCCCTTCACCTGTGACACATAATTCTGATGATAAATTAAACTAATTACTCCATGGCTCCCATCTTGACTAGTTAAGAAGACAATCTCCACTAAATACTTAACTTAATTGGATTTAGAGCCTGGGATGCTGATAAACCAGCAGAATCCGAAGACAAGTGATCCCATCATTCTCCCCCATCCCTCAGATCACCTCCCCAGTGGAGTTCCTCAAATGGAAGAATCTGGGGAGGCAGCAGAAACCTCAACAATGCAGGTTTCCAATTAGCACCTTCCTCAGTTTCTTCAGCATCCCACCGACTTCCTGCCTGCCTGGTGCTGACTCAGCTGGTTCCTCGCATTCCACAAATACCAGTCTTATTTGTTTCTCCCGGGCCACAGATAGCCACTTCTCCCGTGCTGCCCACAGAACCCAGAATGCCCTCGCTGGCCTTCGCTTACCCTCCAAACTTTAGAAACCCCGAATCTAACCTCCATCGTGAAATCTGACCTTCTCCCGTCTAAATTATTCAGGGACCCGAAAGAAACCAACTTAACTTGCATTGGGTTCCCACCAAATTTGTTTTCTGTACAGCCCTCTCTACCGGGATGAGATCTAGCCCATTTTTTCCATCTGTAATTAGACCGAGGGACATTGTTTCATACTTTGTTTGAAAATCCTGTACTATTTGTCTCGGAAATTAGACTTTTCCCTCATAAACAGATAGTCCCCTACAGTAAAAGATAATCCAGAGGACACTGTGGAAGAAGACCTGCCTCTTGCTTTTTCATGATGTTATGGTAGCAGTTTGTAGACGGAATTGTCGTTTTCAAACAAACTGTGAAAAATTAACAAGGTGGGGAAATTCCAATGCGTAGCAACCTACTGGGCTGTGTGATGACAGCGTAAGGAGCTGGAAAGCCAATTCCTGGGGCCAAATTCTAATTCCACAACCTACTAGTCACATCTCTGTGACTGAGGGGTGGCTGTCCTCCCCATCTGTAAAAAGGGAATCACAGTACCTACCCTCAGGGAGTGAGTCACTTAATACCCGTCAAGCTCCTAGGACAGTGCCTTGCTCAGAGTAAGTACAATTCATGTTAGTCGTTATTATTACATGCAGGGTGTAAAATCTTGTTGTCCAGGGAAGCAAGCCTTTTAAATCATTTTCACTCTTTTAACTCGTTTTCACTGATTTAAATAAAAGAACTTATGACAACTCGTTTCTCAAATTGAATTTTGATATTTCTGATCTTTTCCCATTATTTTCTAAGTTCGACGGATAAGAGCATGAAATTTGTCCGAGTATTTCTTGACATTTTAGTTTCATTAGGAATCCCACTTCATGCTAGTTAAGTCTTATTATGATTACAATATTATTTAAAACGGAACTATGGGAGAGGAATATTTGGGGAGGGGGAAAATAGCACTTGCCACTTATTAAATTGAGATTTTAAAGCCAAAAAAAAGGGGGAGGGGGAGGATTTATAAGCTGCAGGTGACCTTTAAATGCCACATTCACTAATATATAAACATAAACAGAAAAATTTCATGTCTGGTAATAAAGTAAACTGGATCAATACAATTACATTATGGATTCTGTGATATTATAAATTATGCTTTCAGTCCAGAATATCAATAACTTTTTAACATCTTTTAAGATCAAATTATAATACATTAAATATCACCTAGTTAGTTCCCTGCATGTTATTTATAAGCTTATATCTTACTTCTATTACCTAGACAGCTCCATGTACTAAACTTCTAAAGATATATGATTTTAGGGCATAAGTTATTTTAATAAAGAGTTAAAAATGAAAATAACTCATCATCTCAGTATGACAATCCCTTCAGTAAGATCTACTTTAAACATTTGCCTAGAACTGTGGTCAGCAAACTGTGGCTCGTGAGCCACATGTGGCTCTTTGGCCCCTTGAGTATGGCTCTTCCACAAAAATACCACGGCCTGGGCGAGTCTATTTTGAAGAAGTGGCGTTAGAAGAAGTTTAAGTTTAAAAAGTTTGGCTCTCAAAGGAAATTTCAATCATTGTACTGTTGATAGTTAGCTCTGCTGACTAATGAGTTTGCCCACCACTGGCCTAGAATAATTTTGTTACTATTAACCTTAGTTGACTTTCAGAAGTTAGGGATATACACTTCAAAGACAACTGGTTACATGCGTACTTCTCAGCTGAACTGAACCACACAATGCAAACAGCACAAGCTATTGTAACAATGTAATTACAAAACATTAGAGTGGATACTCATGCAGTTTTATAGGCCACTTTTGATGGTTTTCCCTGCTCTGCCCCAATTCTATTAGCAGAGAGTTCAGCTTTGGGTATTTTATTTAATATATTTACAGACCTCTCACTCTACAATTCTCAAGCCCTTCATTGTTCAAGGCAACATAAACACGTATTTATCCAGAGCGGAATCATTTTTTCCTGTATAATAACGTTGAGCGGGGGCACAGAAGGCACGGAGATAGATTTTTCTTAACTGCCCAAAACTACATCTTTGAAGAAAACAAAACCATGTTTATGCCTTGGGTAACCTGTAAGCCATTACAAGAGATCACATCTCCCCATCATTAAATTGGTCAACACACCACTTCTATAATTCTCACAGCGTGAGAACAACTACTAAAAGGACAAGTGGCCTCTAAAAAGCAAGAGTTTATGGCTCATCCCGTTTCAGGAGGGTGCGATGCCTTCTCCATTGATGGAGACACAGAAAGAAGCCCCCGTATGTTACCCAAGCACCTCCCAGGGGCTCTGGGGTGCAGCTAAGTCTTGGGAACACGCAAATGCCACCACTTAAAAACTCTGCCTGAGCTTTCCTTGATGTTCCCTTGTTTCTGAGTTCAGGGACAGTCCTGGTCCTCATTCCAATAGTCACCCACGCTGTGACACACGCAGCAAATGCTCATGAAATGTGCGGCATCAAAAAGACAAACACTTGGCGGCGGGGAGGCTGGCCCGTGTCAGCAAACAGCATCCCTGCACCTGAGTGCCCGCCCCGCCACGCAGGGAGGAGGCTGGCGAGGCTGAAATTCCAAGGGCCACATCAGTGACCACTTCCCAGGGTGTCCCTTGCACCAATCAGCTTCCACGTTCCCAGGAGAAGTAGGGTGGCCCTTTATGCAGGGGTCAGGGGGGGTCAGAAAGTACACCTGAGGTCAGCATCACCTTCAAGGCTGCCCTTGGAGAGCTTTCCCTCCAAACCACTTCCACAGCAGCACACCTCAAACTCCTGCCTGTCACCTGCGAACTTGATGAAAAGCAGAGTCTGGGGCAGAGAGCTGGGATCAGGGTGCATGGGATCCTGCATTGCCAACCACCCCCTTTCTCCCTCTACCCTCCCTCCCAAGTGACCCCCACGCTGGGGGTGCCCCCCACACCCCTTTGCCATGCAAGGTCCACCCACTCCCGCAGACACCCACCCAGGTCGCTTGCTTCTCTCTGCAACACCCAAAAGTGGTGGCCGCCACAGGTGGTGCAAAAAAAATCAAACTGCCCCGAGTGCTCCCAGGCCTCTGAGCCTCGCCAGCCGGTCGTCCAGTCGGTCGGTCGGTCGGTCCTCCTCCAGGCACCTGGCCTCCTCCTCCTCCCTCCACGCCGGCAGCCGCGCCCCCTCCCCTCCCCGGCCCGCCCCCCGCGCGCCCCCCGCGCGCCCCCCGCGCGCAGCCTCACCTTCTCGCGGGTCTTCAGGTAGCGCTGCAGCGCCTGCTGCGTGAGCTCGCGGACGCGCAGCTGGCCCTCCTTGCAGGGCACCACGATGCCGGTCCTGCCGAAGCACACGGTCACTTTCATCCCGGCGACCACGCCGTGGGCCGGGGAACAGGTGTCTGGCCCGGCGGGGGCAGCCCCTCTGCAGGGGGACGCGCGGCACCGGCGGGTCCGGGGTGTCTCTCTCTCTCTCTCCCCGGCGCCCCTTGAGGGCCTGGGCCTCGCTGCAGCGCCCCGGCGGGCTTCGGGGTTCCGGGCCGGCGGGCGGTTTCGGGGGGACAGGGAGGCGGGGAGGAGGGCAGGCAGCGCCCCGCGCTCTACCTCCCGGGCGGCGGGGCCGGGACGCGGCGGCGCTGCTGCTCCTCCGCCTCCTCGCGCTGCGGCTCCCGCGGCCGCCGCCGCTCAGGCTCTCGGCCGCGGCGGTGGCGGCTCCGCGCGCGCCCCAGCGGCACTGCCGGCCCGGCCCGGCCCGGCCCTGTTCGTGGCGGCGGCGGCGGTTCGGCCCGAGGCCCGGGGCCGGGTGGCGGCGGCGCGCGGGGCCGGAGTTGGGAGGAAACTTTTGCGCCGGGTCCCAACTCGGCGGCGGCGGCGGCGGCGGCGGCGGCGCGCGCGGCCCCGGGGCGGCGGGGCCCGGCTCTTAAAGGGGCCGCGGCGCGCCCGGCTGCCCCGCTCGCTGGGTCGGTCGGGGAACGCGCGCCGGGCCGCTCGGTAACTGGAGACCCCCGGGGAGCCTGGTCTCCCCTCACTCGGTCTCTCCTGGGCCCCGGCTCTGCAGCGCACACGGAGCTAGCTCTCCGGGGGATGGTAACCGGACCTGGGTGGCTGCTCCCTGGGGAAGGGAAACCGGATCTCAGAGAGCACACTTGGGGGAAGAGCGAGGCGTCTGCAGAGCTACCTACACCTTTAAGGGAGGGGATGGGAGCCGCCGCCGGATTCCAGGCCCCGCGCGCGCGGGAGCAGGTGCCTGGCGCCACGCCCACCCCGCACCCCCAGGATGAGGCTGCTCCCAGGTAGGGAGCTGCTGCAGAGGCTGGGCTGCCCCAGGGCCTGCTTGGAACTGGGCTGCAGCCAGCATCGCCTCTGCCCTCTGGAGCCCTGCGGAGGCTAAAGGTAAGGGGTTTTGGGGGGTAACGTGGTTCAGGGTAGGACAGTGTTCCCACAAAAGTTACAGCCCAGGCCCACATATGATTGTTCATGCTTACATATATTCTTCTGAAATGTGATGGGGAAAAAAAAATTTTTTTTAAACTTTTAGATTCATGATTTGGCAGGTGTGAAGCCAGCACCAACTGAGATAGGTGTAGTATCTGGGGCTTGCGGGGAGGGGAGGCAGGGAATTCAGCAAGTAGCAAGAGCATCATTCGAAGCTCCCACATCCAATGATGTTTAAGCCTAACATCAGCCCCGGAAAGTAACTATTTCCCCATTCCGGGAATGAAGAATGGCGCTCCTTGAGGTTAGGGGACCGAGCTTACCATGGAGTCAGTTATGCCGAAAGGAAGTCATTTCTCCCCAAGCTGAGTCTCTGGTCTCCACAATCAGTTTCTCTCAATAATCCGGTCCATCCAACATGATCCTCCGGCTACATCATGTGTTCCTCTACGAAAGGGTTTGTTTCTATGTCAGGACACTTGAGTTGAACTTCAGTTGCCAAGGACTGTATGATAATGCATAGTATGATAATGCATAGGAGATTTCTCAGGTGCTTTGAGAGTTTTAATTTTTTAATTCATTTATACATGCAATAAATATATATATATTGGTTGTCTTAAAGATATGCAGGGCCTTATAGGCAGTCAATGGCCTCAAAGAGGATCATACAGATCAAGTTGATTTTAAGAAAATATATTAGTACTAGAGGCCCAGTGCATGAAATTCGTGGATGGTGGGGTGTGTCCGTCAGCCCAGCTTGCTCCCTCTCCAATCTGGGACCCCTAGAGGGATGTCCGACTGTCTGTTTAGGCCCAATCCTACCAGTCGGACATCCCTCTCACAATCCAGGACTGCTGGCTCCCAACTGCTCACCTGCCTGCCTTCCTGATTGCCCTAATGGTTTCTGCCTACAAGCCTGATCACCTCTTAACCACTCCCCTGCCAGCTTGATTGATGCCTAACTGCTCCCCTGCCACCCTGTTTGCCCCTAACTGCCCTTCCCTGTAGGCCCAGTCATCCCCAGCTTCCCTCTTCTGCAGGCCTGGTCACCCCTAACTGCCCTCCTCTGCTGACCTGATTGCCACAGCTGTCCTCCCTTGCAGGCCTGGTCCCTCCAACTTTTCTTTCCTGCTGGACATCTTGTGATGGGCATCTTGTGTCCACATAGGGGCAGGATCTTTGACCACATAGGGGCAGCCATCTTGTATGTTGGAGTGATGGTCAATCTGCATATTACTCTTTTATTAGATAGGATAGAGGCCTGGTACATGGGTGGGGGCCAGCTGGTTTTCCCTGAAGGATGTCCCAGATCAGAGTGGGGATTCCCTTGGGGCGTGGAATGGCCTGGGCAAGAGGCCTGTGTTGGTTTGCAGGCTGGCCATGCCCCCTGATGACCCAAGTGGAGACCCTGGTATCTGGGATTTATTTATCTTCTACAATTGAAACATTGAGCAGAGTGAAGCATTCTGCTGGCTCCTTGGCAGCAGCCATTGAAACTTTGTTGCCTTAAGCAGAGGCCTAGACTGGCCAGGGTGTACTGTAAGCTTGGCTTCCTCCATTGCTGGGGGCAACCCAAGCCTCTATCTGTGGAGGCAGCCATTGAAACTTAGTTGCCTTACGTTAAGGCCTAGACCAGCAAGGATGTGCTGAAAGCTTGTCTTCCTCCATTGCCAGAGGCAACCCAAGCCTCCCTCCTGCTCTCTCTATGGCCATAGCCATCTTGGTTGGGTTAATTTGTATACTTGCTCCTGATTGGCTGATGGGCGTGGCTTATGGGTATGGTGTAGGTATGGTCAATTTGCATATTACTCTTTCATTAAATAGGTTAATTTGGTAGCAAATAGAAAGCAAACTACTTTCAATTAACGACAGAATGTATTTCCTTCTAAAATCAGGAGATCTAACGCCACTCTTTTGCGGCAAGATTGAAACCTAAAATAGATGTCCTCAGCAGCTTCCTCTCTCCATCTATTAACTCTGAGCATCTTGGTGGTGTTTTCATGCTCAGGCAGGGTCTCCCAAAGGAGACAAAGATGCCCAGCCTTACAGCCTGCCATCTCAAACATCACTGACCCTTCCTGTGGTGAGGACTTGCATATCCAAGGTAGAGTCCACACCCTCTCTAGAGCAGTGGTTCTCAACCTTCCTAAGGCCACGACCCTTGCATACAGTTCCTCATGCGGTGGTGACCCCCAACCATGAAATTTTGCTACTGTTATGCATCGTGATGTAAATATCTGCATTTTCCGATGGTCTTAGGCGACCCCTGTGAAAGGGTCGTTCGACCCCCAAAGGGGTCACGACCCACAGGTTGAGAACCGCTGCTCTAGAGAGATGAAGGCAACAGTGATTGGCCAGATCTGGTTCACCTGCCACTAATCATGTCGACCTGAGAAAGGGGGAAGGAGTAAACCCTCAACAGAAAACGTGTAGCCGCCACGAAATATGATCGCTTCCCAATTCTCAAGGAGCTCAGAGATAGGAGGGAAGACAAGGCCTGCAGATATGAGAAGTTAAGTAGACACTGTAATACAACAGTGAATTCGATAACTCTGTTGAACACTATCGATGTGTTGATGTAGATATCTGCCAGGCACTGTTTTCAGTGAATATAAAATACATATATGTAAACATGTATATATACAAATGCATCATAGATCATGTGTCTATGGTTTTCCTTTACAATAAACTTACAAGAGAGATAATTTTATCTTCCTTTCAGACATGAGGAACTGAGGCCAAGGGAGGTTAAGATCACACTCTTGGAAAGTAGCAGAGGCTGCATTAGAACCCAGGCCTGCCTGCAGAGTCTTCAGGAACTGTTACGCATATTTAACACGGGAAGTACCAAGCAAGTAGAGCAAACAAGCGAATAAATAAATGCCAATGCTGTCCATTCATGGATAGCCCCCTGACTTTCAATATTAAATATTATTAGGACATATAAAATTAAATGGAGCAGATTTTTAGCTGATGAAAGAACTTTGGATGTCGCCATTCTATACGCTCCATGGCGTTTCAGTTGCTCCAGAGTCCTCCTCTTCTGCGCAGGTAATGGATAGCTCCTGCCCCGCTCCATTCCGCAAACTCCCTCCTGGCCCAGCCTCAGCCCCTCACCGATAGCTGCAGCCCTGGCTCAGAGGACGTCCCGGCTTGGAGAAACCCTGGGGGAACCCTGAAGAATACACAGACTCTGCAAATCCCATGCCCAGAAAGGCTGAAATGGGGTCCTGTGAGCTACAAGCAGAAGCTGCAAGGTTCTGAGATGAATGAAGAGATGAAGCCAGGCAGGAACATAAACAATGCATTGTGCAATCCTGCACACCACGGAGTGCAATTTAAATACCCCCAAGTTAGCAATTATAAAAGGAGTTTAGTATTTACATGTCATGTTTATTAAATAGCCAGATTTAATTTCTTATTCAGCCTTATCCCAGCATGAATAGAAACATGTTATCATATATTAGGAAGTTGTGAAAAAGAACATAGTTGCAACACAAAGTCATTCATGCCCGGCAAATTCCTAAATCAATATTTCATGTCCCATGGGGCCTCCTGGGCAGAAGACAATAACTAATTTGCCTTGATTGAGTCACACTGGAAGATTCTAGGCCTGGGTTCCATTTTCTTGTTTTGCCTGTTGGGTGGGTAAATATTGCCGGTGGTGTGATATTTTCCCATGTGTTATCCAACAGTTTAGCAAGCTTTGGAGTAGCCAGTGGAAATGTGTTAGGCAGAGACCAATAACACTGACCGATATTATCAGACAGCTCTGCCTTATAAAAATTCTAACCAAATTGTCAGGTGCTGTTAGGTATATAGTGGATGAAGTTGGTCATTCTTAATATATAATCAACCAGTCATTCATTCTGATGATTTGCACTATGAAGAGAGAAGATGTTTTTACTCTCCAATGAATTATTTATAACAAGCATTATTTATCACAAAATTAATTGAATTGGAGATAATCTTCTTTCTAAGATGCTTGGAGCAATTAGTACAATAGATTATGTTTTTTGGCTTTCTTCTGAAAATAGGTGCCAGAGTGATATCATAAGAAAGAGAAAAATGAGTGTAATTTTTTTTTAATTCTTTCCTTCCATTTTCAAAGCAAAGGATTTGGCAAGAATGAGTTTTTTCTTGAGACATCTGTCTCTAAATGCCTGATGGCAATCATTTGTTGACTGTTCCTGTAGCTTAGCTAAGGCACCAATAACAATGCTTTCCATCCCCAAGAGAGTACTGTGGATCATCAGCCTTTTGAAAGGTCCTTATTCACACCCGTCTTATAGGTAAGACGCACAGCTTTCCATAATGATTCAGCTAGACTTCCTTATACTGGATTTCACTCTATGAATTCTAATGCCCTACCTTGATTATGTTTCTTGAAAAGGACTTGAATCATGAACTGAGCGTCTCTTAAAAAACTAAAAATAAACAAACCAACAACAAGCAATGATGTTGCAGTAAGAGTTGATCAGTAGCTGGATGCTTTTTCCTCACTGTATGGTCTCCTTCTCTGAAGCATGTTAGGCCTCCTGGACACTAGTAATAGGTCCTCTTACCGCTAGGTTGCAATGACAGATTGAAGAAGGCGGCCAATGGCAATGATCAGGGAAAATATCAAGCCGGCTGTTATCCAAGGAGAGCTGCTGAACTGAGGTGAGGATGCAATCAAGAGTTCTCTTTAATCCTGCTCACTTACCCCAAGCTCATGGATTCTTTTTCTACAGCTCATGTATAGCCCTTCACTCAGAGAAGGGACTTATAGATAGAGAGAGAACTAATATTTGGCATCAGATATCTACACTAATAATAACCTAGGTGGTTGTCACGCCCTCATGCATCATGCCCTAAAGTCGTCACAAGATGACTGTCACAGGATGGCCACATGGACAGCAGAGTCGGGGCCTGATAGAGGAGGTGGGTTGCAGCAGGGGAAAGCAATTTTGGGAGATCAGGCCAGCAGGGGAGGGCAATTGGAGGTGAGGTCAGGCGGGCAAGGGAGGGCAGTTAGGAACAATCAGATAGGCAGGCAGAGAGGATAGGGGTGATCGATCAGGCAGGCAGGCAGAGGGGTTGCAGGGTATCAGGCAGGCGGGCAGGTGAGCATAGGAGCCAGCGGTCCCAGATGCAGTCGGACACCCCCTAAGGGTTCCCCGATTGGAGAGGGTACAGGCTGGGGCTGAGGGACTCCCCACCCCACCCCCATGCATTAATTTCATGCACTGGGCCACTAGTCAGTGTATAAAAGGATTTCAGACTGAACCAGTAGACTAGAGCTGGATGCACTGATGTTCCAAAGTACCCTGCCACTTACCAGCTATGGAGTCTTACTTATGCAAGTGTCACTGTGCTCCTTTATGAAATGGGATGATAAGCTTAGTTTAAAGCGTAACAAACATGAAGTACCCAATACAGAGTAGGCAAATACATTGCCTACCTTCACCTTTTATGCCATTTACTACCATTTCTAAATGCTACTTGTTTTCCCCTGGGCTTGACATTACTTGCAAAGTGGAACAAATCAAATAATGCTTGGAAGCTACATATCATCATTTTCATCAACAATTTCTAAAGCCCCAAGTGTAACATGCTCCATAATGAAGGCATCGCACTCATAGCCAAAATAGTGCAGTCTGTGTTACATGTTACAGTCCACCTGTCATTTAATTTGATGCTCAGAAACTAATCCCAAGACAGAGCGGTCTAATACCTGAGAGTTGTAGAATTACAGAGCTGAAAGAGGCCTTGGAAATTATTTAGACAATCTCCTCATTTTATTTTTGAGTTAATGAAAAACTAGAAAGGTCAGGTGACCAGCAAAAAAATTAAGACCCAGATATCCTGGTTTATAGTCCAGCGCTTTCATTACTTCCCTGTGTGCCTGGTGACAGAATTTAAAACAAGGATCTACACTGGCGAAAGCCTTTGAACTTTCCCTGGGCCAGGAGGTGATGGTAAAGAGCTCCTTCTTCTCTCTATTCCAGAACTTCCCATTGAAACTGAAGATTCTGAACCCTTGTTCTTGCTACAATTGCAAATCTCAAAAAGATTGTGTAAGTGTCAGAATGACTATTACAGACTATAGAAAACCGCTAAAGGACTTTAAGCAGGACAGTGACGTGATCAGATTTGTGCATGGTGCAATACAGAGGATCTGAGAGACAGACCAGGGCCCTGCTCGGTTCATTCCTTCCTTCATATCTCCATCCCACAGTATTGACTCTACACCTGTAATCTGTTGAGCGTACAGTGATCACAAAGCTTAGATTCTACTGAGGAAGAGATGATAAAAGACTAACCAAATGAACAAAATGTTCACAGATTGTGATAAGGTGCAATGAAGGGTATTAACAGCAGGCTGTGTGATAGCGAATATTGGGGGAAATGAGAACCTTTTAGATTGAATGAACAAGAGAGGAAAAAAAAAACTGTGCAGAACTTACAGAAAAGAGAAGAGCAATTGCGAATATTCCCTAGACTGGTGTGTTTTAGGAATTAAGAGAAAACCAGTTTGGTCTGTGCATTAAGGCGCCAGGAGAAAGAGGCCGGGAATAAGTTGAAGAGATTGTCCACAAGAATGGCCTCCTAAAGGACCTTGGCAATATTGATGATGAGGAAGGATGAATTCGAGAGATCTTTCAGAATTTGTGACGGATTGAAAATTGTTAAGCTTTTAGGAGGCATCAAGAAAGACTCGGTTTCTGTTGAGAGGTGACATTATTAATGAAAGCTAGAGAATCTTGGAAAGGGGGTGTAGGGATAGTGAAGAAAGAAAATTAAGTTCAGTTTGAGACATTAGGAGTTCTTGTGTTTGCAAGTAACCCATGTAGAGGTGTGTGGTTAGCTAGAAACACATGATTGGAAGCACTGGAGAGTCTGAAGATTCGGTGTGTAAATTTAGAAGTCATAGACTTGGATTTAAACTCGTCAGAATAGGAGGTATCATCCAAAAAAGAAATTTATAATAAAAAGGCAACGGGGATTAGACTAGAATCCTGGAAAATGCTAATATTTAAGAAGAGAGAAGTTACACATCCAATGATGATGCATTACTAATTACAAAACATTATTTCTTGTTCTGTACAAGGCATCATCAGTGTGAACAATGTGAGAAGAAAGGGTGCTACTGTCCTAGGGGAAACACAATGATAGAGAACAGGAAATTGAATGTCAAAAATGGCAAGCATGACAGTTTTACTGGAACAGATAGGCTTCGTTGGAGCATAACATAGGATATAAGGTTGTAAAGATATGGGGAGAAGGAAATGATGGAGGGTGATGATTGAGAGAGAGCTGTTATAGCTGGACCAAGGAGCATGGATCTGCTTCTCCAAAGAAATATCCCCTAGATGCTTGAGCGAAGGAATAATATGCATAAAACAGCATTTGATGGTCATTATTCTGACATCTTCATGTACAAGGAATTAGAGTTGAAAGTTGGGAAGGATTCCAGAGAAGAATGTTGGAGCAAATAATATAAAAGTAAATTCAAGTGAAATACCCTATACGTATATAGTCATACAATACCCCCACATGTACATGTGTTTATCTGAAATAGTGGAGGATGATTGCTTAATACCCAGTCCTACTATTCTATCCCAGGCCTGGGAAGTGGGGGAGTGCCAAATGACTCGGGGTACTCCAGTCCAGCCAACTGAGAACTCACCCCTCTCTCAAATAGAAGGTATTAAATAAAAGGAATGAATTACACTGTGATGGAGAAGCTGAAAAGCCAAACAGGAAATGCAAGGCCACTGAGAGATTAGCCACAGCAGGAAGCGGCTGCTTTCTCTAAGGTTGGCTGGATGCAGGGAAGAAGTCCTGTTAGCAGAACCCAGGCCCCGGGCAGCCTAGCAGGAGCTAAAACCATAGCAGAAACTCCCTGCAGAAGCTGGGAGCACAGAGAGAGGGGTTCGTCCAGAGGAGAACTGGAACTATAAGGAGTTGTGATCATGAAAACACAACCAGAGGCGTGACAGAAAGAGCGTGCCATACCCATCCCTGGTCCTTCTCCTGTCCTCCATGCTTCCATCTATGTTCCACACTAACAGGAAGGGAGCAGGGGAATTAATACACAACCACATATTGGCCTACAGGTGCGTTACATGGGTCAAATCCACTGGAAGGCACGAGGCAAGGGAGTCCCGTGAAATTCTTGGAGTCCAGGAGGAGAGTAAAGAGTAGAGAGGAATCACCATGAATAATGCACCTTCAAGGTTTGCAATGGTGCGGACTATAGACTTCCCTTCTGGACATTTTACCCATTTAGAGTGGGTCCCATTGAGCAAGTTTGCTTGAGGCACAAAGATTTTCCCAAGTCTTTTTGTTGTAAATTGATCCCTCAAAACACATGACTTCCTCTAGACAAGAAAGCCCTTTGTTACTGTTGAAGCAAATAGGCTTTTGCTAGACTATTTAGCATTGCTAGGGATGCTTGGAATGTTTTACCTATTCTCCCGATGTCAGTTTGTGTTGTACGGAGCAACCATGCTTTCATGTAAAACACCTCTTGGTATTACCGTCAGAATAAGAACACGGACTTGAAAGGACCATTTTTATATCCCATTTGGCATTTCCTTTGTGTTATGTTCCCTAAGTGTTGCTATCATATATATATATATATATATATATATATATATATATATATATATATATATTTTACATATATCATGTTATATATTAAATATATTTTAAACATTAAGCGAAAGTCAGGTGCTAGATCATGTCACGGATTATGTAGTATCAGATTTATGAGCAACTTATGAATGGCATAAGTTTATGAGGTAGCTGTAAAACCTGTAAACTTCTTAATTTATGTAACTTTACGAGGCTGGTCATTGGAAACGTGGCTTCCCAAATTTGTTTTCTCGGGCCCAAACTGATAGTGGGTATCAGGGAAGAAAATATGTGGAAAATCAAATATTACTTTTAGATTTCTGAAGATCTTTTCAATAGTTTGAGCCCTCACATCAACATACTTTCCATTTTAAAATGTGCCCCTTTTCAAGATTGCTCAGGAGTAGAAGTCATGCTGCCTCTTCATAAGTGGTTGTCCAGTACAGAGGTACCAGTGTATTTAATATCATCTCACCCTCTCCCTAGCATCTCCAAGAAAACTTCATTCATCTCTGTACGGTTAACATCTGGGTGCTCTCAGCAAAGCAGTCAGTATAAAATAATGCATCGAAGGTCTAGATGCTTCTTCCATTTCCAAATGCAGGACACTTGTGATGGCTGTTTGTTAATGGCAAACAACACCAGATGTTAGACCTTGGTCCTTGAGTTTTGGCTAAGAAAGAATTCAGAGTCAAGACTCAAAAACAAGCGCAAGTTTATTTAGAAAGTCACAGAAGGAGAAGTGAGCCAGTTGGGCTATGTGAGCTCAGAAAACAAGTTACAGAGGCAAAGGAAGGGCCTTGGAGCTTAGAAGAAAGCAAGCAAAGGAATGCACCTTGGGGGTGCTCTCTAAATCCTTTGTCTTAAGGGACTTTAACTGGGGGTTTCAGGGGGAGCATCTCAATAGCATATGCCTCAGCTTCCCAGGTGTGTCTTCATATCTACTGATGGGTCAGCAACAAGGCATTCTGTCATTCATAAGACCATTCCAAGTGGTCTTGATGTCAGCCATAAGGTCTCTCTGCCTGGTCTTGCTGCTTACTGGGCCTGGAGCTGAAACACAATTGAGGCCTAGATGTCATCTCCAGGGCTTAATGCTTAAGGGGGTGGTGTGCAAGGGCTTGGATGGGAATGGTGTACCTCGTCGAAGGGGATATATCACATGCCAGGGACAGTGCCAGGGGAGGAAAGGTCAGCGGAGGGTTTGGAGGGTCTGAACCGCATGACCAGTGGAATCACAGTCTAAAACAAGGTGTGCTAAGGTAGGCAAGGTCTCCCTGGGGGTGAGGTCCACCTTACAATTGTCAGTTGATAGGCACCTGGGACTTTCCACCCTGGTGACCTTTTGTACCTGGGCTACTGTTCGACTCTGCTTGCTAACTGCCTACTATATCATATTGACCTAGAAAATGTCCCGGAATATTAGAAAAGAGAGGACACAAACACACACAAAAAAGTCAGCTTTAGCCGAGACCCGTTTGGCTCAGTGGATAGAGCGTGGGCTTGTGGACTGAAGGGGTCCCGGGTTCAATTCCGGTTTGGGGCATGTACCTTGCTTGCAGGCACATCTCCATGGTGGGGCGTGCAGGAGGTGGCTGATCGATGTCTCTCTCTCATCGATGTTTCTGACTTTCTATCTCTCTCCCTTCCTCTCTGTAAAAAAAATCAATAAAATATATTGTTAAAAAAATCAGCTTTAGAAAGGAGGGAATTTTGAAAATACTTAAGAAGGATAGGAAAGCACCTGTGAGTTTAAGCAATTCAGAACAAAAGCACGAGGTCAGAGTCAGTAAAAGCAAACTCAGAATTCTAATGTGTGGAGGGCTGGCTAATGAGTTTCCAGATTAAGTTTCAGTCAAGAGATTAAAGCATGGCTGCTATCAGAACCTGTTAGTGAGCATGCTTAAAGTTATGAGACAGTGACTTCAGCATATCTAAGATAAGAATGTGTTAAAGGAAAACTCTCTCAGTGGCAGAATGAGGAAAAAGAAGGAACCTAGAACTTGGCCTGTCGGTCCCCAACACTGATGGAGAAAGTGGTGCCCTTCCTAGAAGAGTCCTGTCATATCCGGTGCCTCCTCTGTGGAGGAAGCTTATATTTCAAGCACTCTTAGCTGAAGAGCCCTTCATTCAGAAAGCCTATCTCCCATTTGTCTGTGCTTAATATTCACCAGTCAGTCTGGCCTGAAGGTTACATTTCCATCTGTTTCCCTCAGGGTGGAAATGTGAGATCCAAATACCACTTTATGGATGTCCAGTATGAATGCCACCTTGAAGCCCAGCGTGTCCATTAAGGATGCCAGATGGCTGTGCACCAACCTGGGTTCTGTCACTACCTGTGGAATCTTGATTAAGTTACCCAACTTTTCTAGGTTTTACTTTCCTTGTCTTAAAGGGAATTAATAGTCGAATCTGTTGACCTTTTACTATCGTGATGATAACTGACATAAGATAAAAAACTTTAGAGCAGCACTTTATTAATCCTATCTAATAAAAGAGTAATATGCAAATTGACCATCACTCCAACACACAAGATGGCTGCCCCCATGTGGTCAAAAGATCCTGCCTCCATGTGGACACAACATGGCCACCACAAGATGGGCAGCAGGGAAAGGCAGTTGGCAGGGATCAGGCCTACAGGGAGGGCAGTTGTGGGTGATCAGGCCAGCAGGGAAGGGCAGTTGGGAGTGATCAGCCCTGCAGGGGAGGGCAGTTGGGGATGACTAGGCCTGCAGGGGAGGGCAGTTAGAGATGACCAGGCCCACAGAGGAGGGCAGTTAGAGGCAAACAGGCTGGCAGGGGAGCAGTTAGGCATGAATCAGGCTGGCAAGGGAGTGATTAGTGGGTGATCAGGCTGGCAGGCAAAAGTGATTAGGGGTAATCAGGAAGGTAGGCAGGTGAGCAATTGGGAGCCAGCAGTCCTGGATTGTAAGAGGGATGTCGGACTGCCAGTTTAGGCCCAATCCAGTAGGACCTAAATGGGCAGTCGGACATCCCTCAAGGGGTCCCAGATTGGAGAGGGAACAGACTGGGCTGAAGGACACCCCGCCCCATGCACAAATTTCATGCACCAGGCCTCTAGCATTCATATATATATATATATATATATATATATATATATATATGAAAGAGAGAGGGGGAGAGAGAAAGAAACATCAATGATGAGAGAGAATCATTGATTGATCAGCTGACTTCTGTATGCCCCACCACTGGGGATTGAGCCCCAAACCCAGGCATGTGCCCTAACTAGGAGTTGAACCGTGATTATGCTCAACCACTGAGCAATCCTGGCCAGGCAGAGCAGTGCATTTTGTTTGATACTTCAATTTTTGTGTATTCAGTTGATTTGAGTCTGTTCCCTAAGACTTCATTATTGGGGAGCACTGAAAGGCTCTCTATCTAGACACCCAGACTAAGATCCAGCCTCTGTGACTACCCAAATGACAAGAGCCTTGGAAATCACATCTGGGCCAACTATCTTTCTCCTGACTGTGGGAGAAGAAAGGTACAGCATAAGGCAGGAGTCGTTCACTTAAGGCGCATTCTTAGTACTCTATGAGGGCAAGTTTGGGGACAGTAAGGGAATTGAATCTGGCTGTTGGGCAGCTTCTCAGCCTCTTTCCCTGACCTTCATTCTCACAGAAAAAAATCCACACTACTCAACTAAGATGGAGCTGAAAGTCCTTGGAAAATGTACACTGCACACAGGTAAGGTTTTATTGCTCAAATCACTTGGCCTCAGGGCTCAGGTTCTAAGGCCAAAGTCCAGCATTGGAGGAAGTCCGTTTATACAGGTGTGTCTGCCCTCTGCCCTGTGCTGAGAGGCAGATAGGCGCCCGTAAAGATTGCCAGTTCAACATGGAATGAGGACAGCCCAGCGCTAGGGCGAAATGTCAAAGTCTGGCTTAGAAAGTAAGAGTGATACTGGCTAAGAACAAGGGTTCGCTGTCTAATCAATACAGCAGGAGGCACCCGATGTGAGCAGGAATAAGAGGCAGAGGCTGTAAGGAAAGTCACCTGGCCATAGAAAGGTGACAAGAGACTCTTAGCAATGTGGCACTTTGACCCCAAACAAATCATGGAACAACTTTTAAAAGGCAGCAGTGCTGCGTCCATGAAGGCACCTCCCCATCCATAAGGCTTACACACCAAGTCCTGTGATCTGAAGCTATTAGCCCACTCTCTCCACATGTCCCACTAGAAGCTGCAAAACTACCAACCTAACATTGATACTGTATTTCGGATTCTGTAAGCTCATCTCCTTCCACAACACTCTATTGACCCCATCTGAACCCCGACTTTTGGGCAGCATCATCCCTTCTCTTGCAAAGGTCTCCAACCCAATCACTCTTTGTCCAGACCCAGCTCTCCCTGGCTTTTCCCGGACACGGATCTGGCCACTGTGCAACTACCTCTGCCTTTTTTAACAAGAGCCATCTGCTGCTTCCGCACTCTCTACATCCCTGCAGCTGTTGTGTACTCACCTTAGACACCGGCCCAGTCGGGGGCCTGGCAGGAGACAGATGGTGCTCGCATAGGGTTAACTGAGACTGTCTTAATGTGGGGATGATGTGTAGATGTGGGCAGGGGATGGGGAGCCAACCAAGGTTAGTGTTGAGAAATTAGCAAGCCAGGAGCCTACTGGCCTGCGGCCTGAAGGAGAGGTGGGAAGGAATTGTCCCACGGGATTTGTCTTTACAGGTAAGTAGCAGAGCTTCTGTCTAAAGTGCCCGGGAGCCAGGAGACCAGTTAGCCCAACTTATCTTTCTCTCATTGTTCTTTCTTCTGCCAGAGTCTTTATTGGCCAAATCCAACTTGCAGCCACGGGAAGTCTGAGGGATGCAGTCCATGAAGGCTGGCCTCTCCCGGGCGGGGAGTAGGGCTGACAAAGGATCTAGGAAGGTAAACAGAATAATCACCACAAACATACTCCACTGCTATTCTTTTGAAATAACACCCATTGGTTGTCTTACCTTGATTATAAAAGTAACATATTTCAGGCAGAAATTTTTTTTAAATATATTTTATTGATTTTTTACAGAGAGGAAGGGAGAGAGAGAGAGTTAGAAACATCAATCAGCTGCCTCCTGCACAGCCCCCCACTGGGGATGTGCCCACAACCAAGGCAACTGCCCTTAACTGGAATCGAACCTGGGACCCTTCATTCCGAAGGCCAACGCTCTATCCACCGAGCCAAACCGGTTTCGGCCAGAAATATTTTAAATACAGGGATGAATAAGAAAATAAGAGTACTCTATAAGTCTGTTACCCCAAGCTAACTTCTATTTGTATAGTTATGGGTTCTACATTTTGTACTTTAACAAGGTATCATGAACATTTCCCTGTGTCACTAAACATTATTTGAAAACGTTAATTTTTTTTTAGAGGCTACATAGATTTTCATCTTATGGATTCACCACGATTTGTGTGTTCATTTCATTAGTGATCACATGTAAAATATTTCTAAATTTTTTTTTTACTATCATACATAAAACTGAAATGACAACTCTCATAGGTCAATCTGATTATTTTCATAGAAGAAAATCTTAGGAGTGAAATTACTGAGTAAAAATTCATAGACATTTCGGGGTTCTTTATGCCTATTGCCAAATGATGGTCTGCCAACAGTAAATAGGAATGCCCATCTCCCCAAGCCTTTGGCTCTTGAGGCGAGCGAGTCTAACTTTTAACTTCGCTTGAGACAGTCATGTAGAATGATGGTGATAAACTGTAACAGTAGAGAGAGAAATAATATGCAGCAGGCCAGAGAAAGAAATAGGAAGAAATGTTGATTATGGAGGAGGGAAGAGAAGGGAGGCAAGCACACATATTATTTCCTTTTCTGAGCCCAAGGACCTGGCACGCTGTCTAGCACAAAGAAAGTGCTCACTGAGGTTTTTGAACGAAGGAATCCAGTTTCTCGCTAGCAAACTGACGGGTGGGGGGACTCTAAGTTGAGAGACAGACAAAAATCCACCCTGGCCGAGACCTGTTTGGCTCAGTGGATAGAGCATCGGCTTGCGGACTGAAAGGTCCCAGGTTCAATTCCGGTCAAGGGCATGTACCTTGCTTGGGGGCATGTCTCCACTGTGGGGCGTGCAGGAGGTGGCTGATCGATGTCTCTCTCTCATCGATGTTTCTGACTTTCTATCTCTCTCCCTTCCTCTCTGTAAAAAAATCAATAAAATATATTAGAAAAAAAAAGCCACCCTGGCCCTATCCTGTAAACAAAGCCGGCCCTCCTGAGAGCGGGAAGCACTGGGCACACATCAGCCGGTTCTGGGCGGCAGTGCCGGTTGTAGCTCCTCACCCAGCGCCCACTCTTGAAGCGCCACAACCTGCTTTTATTCTCTTTGCTCCTCAAGCTCTGGTTCTTCAGCCCTTGGTGTCTGCGTGGGGACCTTCACCATGTTTGGGGTGCTGTTTGTGAAGCACATTCTTAAGAGAAGTTGAATGAAGGTTAGATTAAGCAAATGAAGGACAGGCAAAGGCAGAGGAAGTGATGGGGGGAAAGTGAATATCAAGGAGGAGGATTTTTAATGAAGTTCCTACCTGATTACTTTCACATGTGTGTGTGTGTGTGTGAAGTTGGAGGTAAGGTTGTCTATTCACAATGCATGATTAACAATAGGATTCAGTTACTTCATCATCAACATTCACCGGCCACACATACCTTTCCTGAAACTTCATTGTTAGGAGCCTTCAACCTACCTGGGCCTCAGACATTTATTTACTCACCCCTGAACTAGACCTTCACTTCATTTTCAACTGCGCCCTTTCTGAGATTCTGCTCTAAACATGCCTCATATACTCTTCTCCCCTCTTACCCCTTCTTTCCCCTAAATTGCCTTTTGCTGTCTCCTTGACCCTCCACCTCTCTACCTCTCTTCTTTTCTTTGTATTAATACGTTTGTTCCTGCCAGCTTGTCATCTATATTTAGCTTTAAATATATATATATATATATATATATATATATATATATATATATTTGATTTTTCACAGAGAGGAAAGGAGAGAGACAGAAAGTGAGAAACATCGATGAGAGAGAGACATAGATCAGCCGCCTCCTGCATGCCCCACAGTGGAGATGTGCCCGAAAGCAAGTACATGCCCTTGACCAGAATCGAACCTGGGACCCTTCAGTCCGCAAGCCAAACCGAATTCGGTAGCTTTTTTTTTTTTTTTTAATATTTGCACTCTCATATCTATGTGAACACAAGGAAAAACCGGCATCTTTTTTCTCCCCTACATCTCCTTCGTACAGAAAATACACAAATTAAGAATGAATGTCTGGGTCGCAGCTGTTTGGGGAGGTTCATACTATTTGAAACAGTTCTGGTCCTGGAAGTCTGTGAAATTCTGAGGCAATTCCAGAGTTTGAATCCGTTCCGAAGTGGCTCAGCTTGGGCCTTGTGGTGAGCAGGTGGGTTCAAATCCTGGCTCTGATGAAGAGCACGTGCCCGATTCCCAGGCTTACACTTCCTGAAGGTTGACTTCTGTTCGTCTGATTTTTATTCATTACTCTTTGCCATTGGAAGATCCCAGTCACCTTACAGCCACTGAAAAATGTGGTATTATTTCAGGGGGACTCAGTACTAAATCATCTCAGGGGAGCATGGTTTATTTTGCACTCTGAGGCACTACAGGTAGGAATCACAGTTGGTGCTAATGTGAAAAAAAAAAGAATTTGGTAAATTATTAACATTCACTTGCAAAACATGTTTCAATTAACTATGTTACCATTATCACATATTTTATTTTATACCGTAAAAAAAAAAAATGTTAGCTCCGCTGTTGATGGTAATTGGGTAAATTCTTAAAATAAAAGCAGCATGATCTTTTATAACTTATATATGGAAAGGGGGTATGATGGGTGAATATATGAATCTTGTTTCTTGGTATGACCATGTACAAGTTACTACATGTCTCTGAGTTCCTGTTTACTCATCTGTGAAATGGGAATAAATATGCTTACTGCATATCGTTCTTGTTAGAATTCAATAAGTGTCCTAAAGTACCTGGGGTATTATTTAGTGGTGCTTCCGGTGATGTCTGCTTTTGGCTTATCACCACGCCCTCTGAAATCTGGGACTACATTACCCAGAACCCCCTCCCCAGTGTGGTTCTGGGTCAGTGAAAATTAGACATGGCAGTTTCTCCTTATGTGGCTTTTTGTAGACCTCTTTGAGATCCCACATTGCAGTCAATGGTTCCACTTTGCCTAGAAGCTTCTAGACTCTTGTGGGGAGTTCAGGGAAGTGGTGTGTGACTATCTCGAGTCCTTCAATTGTAGGCGCCCATCCCTTCCTTCCCCGGCTTGAGCTATGTCTGTTTTATTGACCAGGCCTCGCCTGGTACAGTTCCAAACTGTCCCTAGGAAAGTTATCTCTAAAACCATGCAATTTATATTTGAAAATAATCTCCCTGAAACATTCATTCATTGCTTTTTTAAAAGTTCTTTTTTGTTCTATATCTCTACAGTGTTCCAAACTTCTTCACTAATTTTTATGTCAGGTTTTACACCCTGTCAGAATGAGTTTTATATTTGTTTATTCATTTCTGAAAAGCCTCAAACACCTAATAACTATTTCTAAAACTGGACTTTATTGGCATTTTATGAGTCTCTACAATTAATCTGACAAACTGAAATTTATGGCCATTACCATTACTAGTCTGTGTTATTATCCCAGTCTGTTCCTCCCTTTATGATTTACTGAAGCTAAATCTCCTGTTAAGAGGTTTACAATTAGTTTTTCATCTATTTCTCCACAAATTACTCTGTTGCATGCATATGCTAAAGCTATAATTCATGAGTGAGAGTTAATGATGTGGTCACTCAATGTATTTTCTAATTCTCTGGGTAATTTTTTTTGATTGATTTTATTTAACAGTGTGAACAAGTTTATTTTTAGAGAAGTTTGATCTCGTTCAATCTCCCTCCTGAGTAATCTGGAACACTGGGGTCTTAGGCCATGGGTCAGGGCGGGGTTTGGAGTGGAGGTAGGCATTTGAGAGAAGGGAGCTGAAGGTTGATTTCTAGGTTGAGGTGGGAAGGAAGTCAGAAGACTAAGATTTCAGAGTTGGGTGTAGAGCAAGATGATAATAGCTGATGTTTATTGAGCTCGTACATCTCTGCCCCTATTCCAGTCTTTACCTATATTCTTTGTTTAATTCTCTATCCAAAAACAGAGAATGTATCCATTTTTATTAAGCGCCTGCATCAGTCACTGTCCCAGTAGGACACGGGAAGCATTCAAAAATACGATCACAAAGACAATTTAGTAAAGAGACCATTTATTTACCTGTGTGGGCAATTCATGGGAACCACTAGGGATGGCGAGGTACTAGGGACTAATAGAAAGGTGAGCTTCCTTCCTAGGACTGAAGGAGAAAGGAGAGGAATGGTGTTACTAGAGCCCAGTTATGGCCAATAGCATAGAGGAAGAGCTACCGCCAAAGCGGTGAGCTTAAAACGGTTGAAATCAAGGAAATAGCTGGGGTGTCTGCCTCTCAAACACTACATCCTATTTCTTTGTGTGTGTGTGTTCAACCAGACTTTTTTTTATTGTTTTAAAGTATTACAAATAGTAGTACATGTGTCTCCTTCCCCCCTCCACTGACCTCTCCCCTGTCTCTCCTACATGTACATGCCCTCCCCAGTACATGCCCTCACCTACCTGCCCCCTCCCCTTCAGTGTTTTTCTTGTATCCATTGGCTATGCTTACATACATGCATGCAAGTCCTTCGGTTGATCTCTTACAGGCCCACCCTCCCAACCTCCCTGCCTTCCCACTGTAGTTTTGACAGTCTGTTGAATGTTCTTTTGCCTCTGTATCTATTTTTTCCCCTGGATGCTTTTCTTTAAAAAATCTTACCTCCACAGACTAGAAATAAACATATAAGAACAAAAAATGTTTGAGTCCCAATTTCAATGCCCAATAGTTCTGAGTCTCAGTTTCAACGTCAAGCAGTTCCTTATGTGTACACATCAGCAATGGGATCTGCATGGTGGACAAATGGTGGCAATGCAGGTCCGACCCTCTCTGGTTTGGTCCTGGGCATCCTGTAGCGACGCCCAGCTGCTGACTGCTCGCCTGGCAAGGCATCGTCCGCGTCTTCCATCTCTGGACTGTTTCTCCTCTTGTCTTCGTGGTTGGAGCAGACCTGTCAGTTCCTCTCTGTGGCAGGAGTCCACTTGATCTTGGAGTTGTTTTCTGAAAGTATATACACATATTCTCAACCAAAAGCTAATAAAGGAGTCTTCTGAAAAATTGACTTGGGATCCTTTTTATTTTTGCCCAAATGATTTTCCTTTGGCTTATTTTGACACTACGTCTTATTTCTGATGGGATGCAAGGAAGAAGAGTTAGTTTTGCACAAGAAACGCCTAGGAGATCTAGGTTTAAAGGTGCCTGGGTGTGGAGCCGCGCAGTGGGGAGCGCGCTACAGAGGCTGATGGCGCTGTGGAATCATGCTGATGGCTCCGTGTGCTGCTGTGCTCCCTGACTGGCCTGTTAACTCCCTGCCACGTGGGTGTGTAGGAGGGAAGGGAGCAGTTTCCTACAATCATTCTTGTTGTATTTAGCCAGAGCATGCGGAAGAGAAGATTGATAAGAAAGGATCAAACAGACTAATAATGACTAATGATTCAAGGTTGCAAAGGTAAAAAAGGACAACTTCCAGGTCTCTGGAGACCTTGTCTCTCCGAGTTTCAGTTTTGGGTTTAGGTTTTCATGTTCATCTGAGTAAATGAAAAGATCCAGATAACATTGAACATGGCTTGGGAGAAGGATATGTATCTTCCATATTTTGCCATTTTTAAACAGCTTTAAAGCCATGTACTTTTATTCTTAATTTATCAGTTTTCTAATGTCTAGTTTATTATAATGCCTGTGTCTTATTCACTCGTATGATGCCAATTTTAAAAAATCTGCACTGAAAGATGGATTCCTATATTTTAATATATTGCTTCTTATATCACATACTCCTCTTGATATTTTCTCTTCCTTTTCGAGTCAAAATGCAACATAAACATTTTAAAATCATTTAATTCCAATACATGTAATCTTTATTTGAAATTGGAATTGATTTCCATTTTATGTTATTAAAAAAAATGTACTATTCCCAGAAATTTAAGGGCCGTATGGCTGCTTGATTTCTCTTCTACATCATCTTTAGTTCATCAACGAAACCATGGTTTCATAATCATTTTATGCCATAATCCATTTTTTCCACATTTGTTGTGGATATGAAACCAAATGCCAGAGTGACACTTCTGTCTCTATCCTTAAACTTCCCAGTGTCTGGGGTGAAAGTAAAATTCTAATAGAAATCCATTTTTATAAAAATCTCCTTGATAGTTCTCTTTAATCTCCTCAAGTTGAGCCTCTGGAGCCAGTTAACTCTTACATGTAGAATCATTATACAGTTAAAAACAAACATGTACAAAATACCACAATACAGTGCCACATTGGAGAGAAATAAACATCTTTGAAAGTCACTGCCAGTTGAGAGTATGTTATTTGAAGCTGAGTCCAATCAATCTTATGATAAGTGGTCCTCTGTGGTAGGCACTTCGCTGATGCTTTACCTCTTTTAATTTTGATGGCATCCCTAACTACAAGGATGAGTATTTCCCCCGTGTAACAGGTGAGGAAATGAAGGCTTAGAAGGGTTGAGTGATTTGCCCATGAGGAGTGAAACCAGCTCTGTCTGATTCTAGAGCAGTGGTTCTCAACCTTCCTAATGCCATGACCCTTTAATACAGTTCCTCATGGGGTGGTGACCGCCAACCATAAAATTATTTTCGTTGCTACTTCATCACTGTAATTTTGCTATGAACTGTAATGTAAATATCTGATATGCAGGATGTATTTTCATTGTTATAAGTTGAACATAATTAAAGCATAGGGATTAATCACAAAAACTATGTAATTATATATTGTGAAATATTTATTTCTAATTACAAATAAATGAAATTTTGTCTTGAATCGTGGTGTAGCATGGGCAACAGTCTTCATATGACAACAGTAAACTACATGGCTACACTTTGCTACACCAAGGAGCGGTGTGTTGGTTCCTAAGATCATGGAAAATAGGTGTTTTCCGCTGGTCTTAGGCGACCCCTGTGAAAGGGTCGTTCGACAGAGTCTGTGCTTTATACCACTCTGTCTTTACAAGGTTATAAGGGACCTCGGAATTGGTGCCTCGTTTATACAGATGTGGACATCAAGGCTTAGAGATTGAACGTCATCTGCCAAAGGTCTCTCATCAGATGAGCAGCAGGGCTGGGGCGGAGGTCTAGGGCTCCTGACTTGAGTGCTCTTCTCTTCCCCACACTGCCTCGGAACTATCCGGACCCACGTTAGGGGCAAGGTCCTTCACCAGGCAGGATGATCGTGAGCCTTAGAAACTTAAATACCCAGTGAGCACTATTCACCTGCTGCACCACCTGCCTCATTCTCCTCTGACCAATCCTTACCCTGGCAACAAGTGCACTAAGCCACTGCTTTCCTCCTTCTCCACGTGCCTGGAGCCACCCCACTGGTCCCCCATTTCTTTGGTCCTTCCAGGCCCTGTTACCCATGGCTGGGGTCCCCTCTTCTCTGACTTCGGTTGGGCATTCACCCTTGTGCAGTGCCTGGTGCTGAACCGCACTGTGCTCTCACCTTCTCAGTGGCTCTCAGCCTGCTACTTAGTGCCACACTGTCTTGCTGCTGGCCCAGGTCGAATGAGGGCTCTGGGAAGAGGAAGAAGAGATTGACAGTGCCAGCTATGAAAGTGTCAGTGTTCTTACACAATTTTGTGTAATAGCCCTCCAGCATTTTGATGAGATAATGCTGGTATGATTGTGTCTATTCCTCAAGTTGGGACCCTTTTGAGAGAACGGTAGAAAACTAGGATATGTGGTCCCTTGTGGCAATGAGGATGATGAGGATGACGATGGATTATGATGATGATGGTACATAACATTGGTTATGCATTTACCATATGCCAGGCACTGTTCTGCATTATCCCATGTGATCCACACAACAATTTCACCAAGAAGGTATTTTTATCGTCCCGGGTGGCAGGCAAGGAATCTTTGGCACCCCGATGCCTTGCCTAAGATCACCCAGCTAACTACTGGGAGAGCCTGAGCTTGAGCTCAGACCGCCTGGACCACGTCTGCTCTCAGCCACACCACACATTGCCCTCCCAGGAGCTCTCACCCTCACAGCACCTCTAGGAAACACATTCTACTCTTTACAACTTTCTTTATTTTGAAAAAAAATTCTGAAGACAACATAAAATTTATTAAAGAAGAGCATAGTGTGCCAAGACCGGTTTGGCTCCGTGGATAGAGCATCTGCCTGCGGACTGAAAGGTCCCGGGTTCAATTCCGGTTAGGGGCATATACCTTGCTTGGGGGCACATCTCCACAGTGGGGCGTGCAGGAGGTGGTTGATCGATGTCTCTCTCTCATCGATGTTTCTAACTCTCTATCTCTCTCCCTTCCTCTCTGTAAAAAATCAATAAAATATATATATATTTTTTTTAAAAAAAGAGCATAGTAAACACTTGTATACCCTAACCCAGAATCATCAGTTGTTAAGATTTGCCACATTTGCTTTATCTCTCGCTTTCCTTATGCATGTGTGTTTCATTTTTTTTTTCAGAAACAATAGAAACTTACAGACATCACTTCACTTTACTCAAATATACGACAGCATGTATCTCCTAAGAATGAGGATCATCTTCTAAACAGCCAAAATATCATCATATCCAAGAAATTGAATATTGATGCAATAATGTTACTTAATAGGCTGACATATTTAATTTACTTTATTTCAACCATCCTAATAATATCCTTTATAGCTGCATTTTAAAAATCTTAGATATAATCAAAGATTATGCTCTGCATTTAGTTGTCATTTGTAAATTCACCTTTATGCATTCTGTGTTTGTTTCTAATATATAGAACAACACCACCACCAAAATGCGCGCGCGCGCACACACACACACACACACACACACACACTAGTAGCCCTGTGCATGAATTCATGCACCAGTAGTTCTCTGTGGGGCCTGGCTGCTTCGCACCTGTGCTCAAAGGCTCTCTACAGACCAGAGGCCTATCTGTGGCCAGGCATGGAATGCTTGCCTCATCGCCGTGGTGATGAAGCAAGCATTCTGCCAGGCTGCTCACACTACCTGTTCTCAGCAGCCGGCCTCCCAGGACTGAGGGACTGCCATGGGACTGAGAGGACTTGGCGCCACGATCTTTGTGATGGAGTGATGTTTAACTTGCATATTATCATTTTCGTAAAATATATTTTATTGATTTTTCTTACAGAGAGCAAGGGAGAGAGATAGAAACATCAATCAGGTGCTTCCTGCAGACCCCCTACTGGGGATGTGCCCACAACCAAGGTACATACTCTTGACTGGAATCAAACCAGGCACTATTCTCTATCCACTGAGCCAAACTGGTTTCAGTCTGCATATTACCCTTTTATTAGATAGGATATATGAGGCTAATATGCTAATTGTCCATCAGATAATGATGTCACAGAGCAATGCCTGGCTTCCTCTCCATAGTGACAAGCCTCCTCACAGTTTCTTCAGCCCAAGAACAAAGGTGGAAACATTATACATTTTAAACAAATGTCCGTGAAGCGTTTTCCCGTGCCTCATCTCATTTGATCCTCACAGAAGTCCTGGAGTAGATAGATAAGAGACTCGGTGGAATCCTATTTTCTTTTCGTTAGCTGGAAAATGGAGATTTAGAAAGCTTAGAAACTTGACCCAACTGAAAAGAAATAAGAAATGGTGGACCTTGAAAATGTCTTCAGGTTTTCTCATTGTGCAGAATACAGTCAAACACTGCTACAGTTAAATATTTTACCCTTTGTTTTCCCTGCATGATCTAAAATAATAATCTGCTTTGTGTTGATATTTACTGTTGTGTTGCTGACAATTATCTGAAAGAGAAGTTGGGGTGCTTCACTGGGCTGGAAATAGTTCAGCTAAATCAGAAAGCAGGTCTAATTAAGCAAGGCTATTCTATATCTAAAAGGCTAAGTTGACTCACGCATGCGCGATACATATAAAGCTCTTGCTGGCACCAATCACAAGTGTGTGTGTGTGTGTGTGTGTGTGTGTTTCCATCTGTCATTGTCGATCGTGAATTTGGTTGACACTTCTATTATAGAGAAAGGGTGAATAGTGATATTAAAATATTTCTTCTAATTAATTTCCTTTCAATGTGCATGAATACATGCACTGGGCCACTAGTAAATAAATAAAAGACTTTGAGCATGCAGCAGCAGGCACTGTTGATGCCCTGCTTCATATCCCCAAGTGTCACCTGGATCTGCAATGTCACCTGCAGCTGTGGGCATTTTCTATGCAAAGATGGCTTCCTGCCTCAGTGCCCATGGTCTCAGATGCTGTGCCATGCAGCTTTTGTCAGAAAAGGGGATCCTACTCAGCCTGTGAGTCGGGCAGCCTGGAAGAGCTGAGTGGTTTATCATCTTCAAGGACAACTTTCAATGAATGAAGTTCACCAGGTGATCCAGCAATTCCCCTTCTGGGTATATAGCCAGAAGAAATGGAAGCAACCTGTCAGAGAGATATATGCACTCACATGTTTATAGCAGCAGTATTCACAATAGGGATTAAAGACAGCGAACCATGCCTCTCAGTGGATAAATGAATAAAGAAAATGTGATTATATATGCATACATATAAGTGTGTATATATATACGTATATATACATACATATACACATACATGCATATATGTGTATGTATAATGGAATTTTATTTGGCTATGAGAACAAAGGAAATCCTGCAATTCATGACATGGATGGATCTTGAGGACATTATGCTAAATGAGATAAGCCATAGAGAGATAAATATCATATGATATCATTTCAATGTAGAATCTAAAAAATCCAAATCCATGAAAACAGAGTACATTGGTTGTTACCAGGGACTGGAAGGTGGGGAAATAGATGAGATATTGTTTAGTGGTACACCTAGTAGACAAAAATGTGATGGAGACCTAATGCGGAGCCTATGGAATATAGACAACAATATTGCATTGTATCATTAAACTTGCTGAGAGACTGGATCTTGATTCCCGCAACAACAAAAATGATAATTATGTGATAGAGGTGCTATCGCTACAATGACAATCATATTATAATATGTAAATTACCAAGTCAACTTTACATTTACACACTGTTTCATGTCAAATGTATGTGAAAAAAATTATTGTAGAAAATAATTTCACAAGTTGGTGCCTGAATAGCCAGCCCCGCTTCCCTTGGCAGAACAGCTCTGAGGCCTGTTCATTCTACCTCAGGGCGGTTGAGTTCCCCAGCAGAACCGTGATGATAGCCCATTTGGTGGGGTGGGGGGGAGGGGATTTTCTCCTTCTACTCACTTGTGATTCTTTGTTTTTTTAAGTATATTTTTATTGATTTCAGAGAGGAAGGGAGAGGGAGAGAGAGATGGAAACATCAATGATGAGAGAGAACTATTGATCAGCTGCCTCCTGCACGCCCCCACTGGGATCCAGTCTACAACCTGTACATGTGCCCTGACCAGGAATCTGTAACCTCCTGGTTCATAGGTCTGCTCTCACCCACTGAGCCATGCCAGCTGCACTCACTTGTGATTCTTGAGATTACCTCCTGCCGAGACCAGTTTGGCTCAGTGGATAGAGCGTCGCCCTGCAGAATGGAAGTTCCCGCGTTCGATTCCGGTCAAGGGCATGTACCTTGGTTGTGGGCACATCTCCTGTGGGGGGTATGCAGGAGGCAGCTGATTGATGTCTCTCTCTCTCTCATCGATGTTTCTAATTTTCTATCCCTCTCCCTTCCTCTCTGTAAAAAATCAATAAAATATATTAAAAAAAAAAAAGATTACCTCCCAAAGGTATGACCTGTACCCAAGTGTCTGCTTTGTGGGGGACTCAGTCTACATTGTCAGCATTGTGTAGCTGACTGGTGACAAAGCCAGGAGGAGAGCCGGGCAGCCCAGTTGAGGCTCTTCACCCTTAAACCAAACATCATTTTACACACAAACCTCCCCAGACGGGTCAAGTCACTTACCTCAGGCCTCACAGGCAGAAGTTAGGGATGAAATGGAAATGCAAACTCATCTTTGACTCATTGCAAAACTCTTAACAATAATACCACGTATGCTCAATGGAATCTCAAAAACGTAGAACCTGACCATAAGGAGAGACTAGATCAAACACTGAATTATAATTTTTAATTTTTTATTAAAGTGGAAATTTTATTTATTGTAATTGATAAATCAACAACTGTTCATCGAAGTGTGATTGAGCTCCAAGAGATGTGTTGGGTCAGAAAGTCGTCTAATTCCTAACCTCAAGGAAATTAAAATGCAGTGATTACATTTTATTATTGTATTGATTCAACATTATTCACACTAATTCCCTCTCTCTCTCCCTCCTTTCTCTCCCCGCCCCCGCCCCCCCGCCCCAGTATATATCTCACACTGAACTTCTAACTATCAATACAGAGGATTTGTCATTTCCTCCTTCCCACACTCCCCCCAGGATTCCTCATAAATGTTCTCGTTATGGTATGTCTCACACTTCATTGTTGTGGCCTACTTATGGATCTGTGTCTCCCACTAGACGCTGAGATTCTCAAGGACAGAGATCCTGGTTTATCCTTAGCACTCAGCACTGGATAGCTAGTAATTTATCAATTTCTTCTCTATGGCCAGGGGCGGGGCTAAGCATAGTAAGTGAATGGCCTCATTTCACCTGCAAAAGAATTCTTTGAGGCAGCTTCTATTCTTATGTTCATTTTACATATTCTTTTATAAAGCCTAGGGCGGGAGCTAAAAACTCCCCTAAGCACACACAACTAGTAAATAAAAGAGATCGAACTCGGTCCTACAATTCAGCATCGCCCCTTGTTCCTTTCTGCACAATGTAGTCCTACCTCTTTGCTCTTCTAAACCCAAAGATCACGGAAAATGGTTCTGATGCCTTTAAAACTGTGCAGAGTATCGTTGCTGCCAAGCCTCTCAATGTGAGCGGCACCCCCAGCGGATGAGACAGCTGCCTTGTCTCAATTAACCTTTACTGAGATCGAGTTGGGTTGACATTAGCTCCCTGAGCATCTCTTCAATCACTCATTCATTCATTCATGCATTCATGGGTTTTCATTTCAAATCGGCCCTTTGTGAACCAAGTTAGGAAATTCTCATTTTCACACATCACCTATTTTGATGGATTCTGCTCAGTTATTTTCTATTTTCATGATTGACCAGCAGCCGTTTATACAGTTTTTCAACCATCATCTCCTTTGCAGCAATGGGCCTTCGACCTGTGATTGCTTTCAAAGAGGTATATTACCAGTAGCCGTTTGGGTTTTTTGTTTGGTTTTGGATTTTTTGGCGCATGCGTGCGTGCATGTGTGCATGTTTTTTGTTGTTTTCTTTTACTGTGGTTCTCTGGTAGCTTCAGTTTTCAAATGAAATTGAATAAGATGGATCTCTGTCACTTCTGAATCTGTGAAATCTTGAACTATATATGCATAAATATAAATATAGATATAGCATTTAGATATATATCAGGATTTAGGCATATGTATTTGTGTACGTATCTGTATCTACAGCTATAGACATAGATATAGTCATACATTTTAGATAAAGAGTCTATATTCTTTGGAAGCCAAACTTTCAGCACCTGCATTAGCATTGATGAGGAAACTTGTACCCATGGACTTGAGGTACAACTTCCAGACATTTCCTGTGGGGTCGCCAAGATGGTCTTTGTAAATAAAGTTTTATTGGAATGCAACCACACCCATTCAATTACGTATCATCTATCACTGCTTTTGTGTTACAATGGTAGAGCTGAGAAGTTGCAACAAGAGACCGTATAGTTTGGAAAACCTAAAATAATGTAGTATCTGGCTCTTTACAGAAAAAAAGTTTGAAATAGAGAAAGGGGCGTGATCATAAGATCTGTACTTGAACCCTGACTCTGGCACTTAATAACTGGGAGCACTTGGGTAAACAACAATCTTCCTGAACTCTGATTTTCTGATCTATAAAATGATGTTAATAGTAAGTAAGGGTATGTAAGGAAAACACTTTGTGCTCTGTAAACTTTTATCTAAATTTTAGTTGTTGGTGGGGAGAGTAGCATTGGCAACTACGTCGGTTAGCAATTGCTGCTTAATAAGCTACTCCTAGAACTCAGTGGCTAACTATAATAATTTATTACTTTTCATAAGTCCAGCTGGGTGTTGGCTAATCTCAACTGGGCTCAATCGAGTCGATTTCCTGGTCTCTGCTGGGCTCAGTCACACACTCTGTGGCCGAATGGAGGGTGGTTTTACTGAGCTTGTCTCTGATCCTCTTCCTCAGACCACTGGACTAGGCTCGGCAGTGTTATCTCACGGTGATGGCAGGGGCGCAAGAGAGCCAGGCCAATCAGGAAAGCACTTTTGAAGACTCTCCATGCATCATTACTGTTAATATCCCATTGAGAAAGTTCACATGGTCAAAGTCAGAGGCAGGGAATTATGCCCAGGCGCAGCAGGAGGCCGCGGCAAAGTCACATAGCAAAGGGTGTAGACACCGGGAGTAGTGAAGACTTGAGGTCTCTAAGGCAATGTATTAAAATTATTGCTTGAAAAAAAAATGAGCATTCTCAAACTGTGGCGGTCAAAGAGAAAATGAGTACAACTTCTGTGGCCTGCAATTTGGCAGCACATAAGAAAAATATGAAGTGTATGGCTTTTGATGGAACGATCACATTTCTAAGAATTTTTCCTAGGTGAATCATGGATGTGTACAAAGGCTTATAATAGAAATGCTTACTATATCATTGCTGATATGAGTAAAAAACTAGAAACAAATGTTCAAAAATGGAAGCATAGTAACTAATTGTGGCCCATCCACTTGATGGAATAATATGGAGCTATTAAAAATGAGGATAAAGGAGAATAATGCTGACAAAAAAATATGCGAAATATATCGCTAAGTTGAAAAGGTGATAAAATAATTTCTGTAACATATTCATGTTTTATTAAAAATGTATATATGTATGAATAAAGAATATAGATATGTTAAAATGTTAATGGTGGTTATATCTGAAAAATAAGATTAGTATTAAAATTTATTTTCTTGTAATTTTTTGGGTAGTTGAAATTTTCCAAACTTATTATGTCTTACTTTTGTAATCGAAAATTGTTTAAACAAAAGAAAATAAATTATCTTTTTTTTTTATGTGGGAAGAAGGATTGTAGCAGCAATCATATATGCCATGGGTTGCCGATTTTTGCTTTCAACTTTTTCCTTTGTCCTCCCAGAGGCATTGTAAGATAATGAGCACTTCACCTATTGATTGAAAATGCATTTTATTTCAAATGAGTGACTTGTTGGAGAGGAATCATTTATGGCTATGTAGTTGTACCACTCTTGTTTAAGTCATTTATTGTGACCTAGAATTATTATTCTCTGCCTCTAACTTCAATGCTTTTTACATATACTATTCTCTTGCTACTTGAAAATAAACCCTCTATTTTAACTTTGAGACACCAGAGAGAAGGCAGATTGCAGTAGCACTGTTAGTTTTTGTCATACAAAAGTATTTAAAAATAACATAATTGCCCATGTTTGAAATATCAGAAAAACACTAGATTCAGATTACATATGGGACTCACCAACATTCTTCTCCTTTCAGTCTTTGATTTGTTCTTATAGTTCATGCTTTTGTACTTGTTAAAGTTGATACTCTGGAGAGGAAGTTTTCCTCTCCGTAGTTATGTTTGGTCAATAAAAATGTGTCCACAAAGCATCCATTCTATTCTCAACTAAAGACTACTTATGAATATTTATGGTATAATTAAGGCACTAAATTAGGTGTTAATAATACTCAGAAGAATAAGGCAATGCCCCTGGCCTTAGACACACAGGCTACCTGTTTCAGAACAAAATATAATAATAAAAAATAATAAAATAATAATTCTGATCATGTGGATATCATATGACATAGCAAATGACATAGCAACAAACATTCAGAAACAGGCAATGCCTATGTTTCAGAATCTGCCTCACACCCCCACCCCCAATATTCATATGATGGTTTCTTCAATAACATTAGAGCACACGGGAAATGACAGAAATTTGCTTGTAGTTTATATAATATTCACAAGCTGTTTCATATGAAACATCTTTTTTTAAAAAATATGTTTTATTGATTTTTCACAGAGAGGAAAGGAGAGGGATAGAAAGTTAGAAACATCGATGAGAGAGAGACATCGATCAGCCACCTCCTGCACGCCCCCTACTGGGGATGTGCCCGCAACCAATGTACGTGCCCTTGACCAGAATCGAACCTGGGACCTTTCAGTCCGCAGGCTGACACTCTACCCACTGAGCCAAACCGGTTTCGACCATAGGAAACATCTTCAGGGGAATAGATAAATTGTGGTATCACTGTACCAAGTTATACAGTAATGAAAATGAATGAACTCAGTCCACAGGTATCAACATGGATGTATCTTACAAAAATAATGTTGAACAACAACAAAAAAAACAAGTTGCAAAAGCATACCTATAGTACATGCAACTGATTCTATTTCTATAAATCTTAATAATAGGCAAAATAACAGTAAATATTGCTAACGGACGCACATTTAGTATATATAGAGTGTCTATACATGAGCTGTTCACTCTCTAAACATTAACTAGTCATTAGGAATGATAAATCCCAAAATCAGCCCCAGGGTCATTGCTGAGAGTAAAGGGTAGAATGCATCTGAGAAAGCGTTTAGAGAGGACTTCAAATGTATTGACAGTATAATTTTTTAGTTGGATAGTTTGATATTGTTTTTATATCATTCTATATGTCTCCAACATGTTGTGATAAACTAAAATAAACAAATACTCTCCGAAGCCCCAGTAAATAGACGCTTCTAGATCCAAGTGTGTGATCTACACAAACACAGATATTCTCATCAACAGTAGATATAACAGTGACAAATCAATTGAAAAGGATTTATGGCAGTGCTTTAAGGTGAAATGCACTAAGGTCAGAACTTGAACAGTTTTTAAGAATATCCACTCCGTGTGACTATGCAAAGCCAAGACGGTGTGTACATCCAGGGATCCCATGTGTGCTGACAGGAAGATTTGTACCAAAGGCCCTGAAACTCAAGAACCTGCTCACCAAATGTTGGGGGAGCATTTCCACGCCTGAGAATTTAGCGCCGTTAATCTCCCGCCACATTTGTGCTGGGCCCATTAGACCATTTCGGGTCTTGTCTGTTTTTATTACTTGTTATATTTCTAGTAAAGTTAAAGCTTTTAACACTGCTTGGGTGCCTGCGAAGTTGATGAATCCCTCCACTGCTGATGGTGTCTCACGCTGATCCTCTAATGGGTGCATTGAAATATAATCTGCCGGGTTATTTTCTCTCCCTGGCCCAGGCACAGTTTTATAATCATAGCCATGTAGATACTGTAAACCCCATCACTCAGAGCGCAGTGCCTCTGTGAACGGTGAACTGCCAAATATTGTCATGAGTGCCTGATGATCTGTTACCACATAAATGCAGAGCCGCAAATGAGTAAGAGATGGTGTATGAAAACCAGGAGGGCTGGCAGGCCCCTGCCAATCCCATCATGGACACGTGACCCTCTTAAAACCGGTCTTGCGTACAAGACAGTCGAGCACTTTCACCTGCGTTGGAATACAAACTCTATTTCCATAGTTTTGAGAAAGGCCTCATAAATCTGGTGGTAGCATTTTTTTTTTTAACTGTTAGGTCATGGCCTGTAAGTTTGGATATTACAAAGCATGCAAGAGCTATTACTTTAATTTCCATTTGTCAAGTGGCTGGAAATAACACAAAACTATTTCACAATGCTTTCTCTCATAACAGCCTCCCCGTCCACGTGGCAGTACAAAAGCCACATTTCTGACGGGGTGCCCAGTTCTGCCTTCTTGGGGAACTCAGAGGTATGAGGTCTTGGTATCTGCATCTAGGAGGTAGAGCTTCTTCAACTGTAAAATGGAGATAAGAGTTTCTGTGTCCCGAGGTGTTGTAAAGGTTAGTTCATATTCAACAGGAACTTGGAAAATGCAAATGATGGTATTTTCAGTGAAGCAAGCAAACAGGTAACAGGGTACCTACATTTTGATTTTTAATACTCTAAAGCTCAATAAAATTATAGTATTTGTTTCTACACCCCAATAAAGCATTCTGTGCGCCACCTGAGGGTGCATGCACATTTGTTTACTTTCAGGAGGAACAACTATTGCATAATTAGCATCACACTGATCTTGCTCCGGTGAGATAATCACACCCCTCAAAAGATCTAATTCCTGCTGAGACCGGTTTGGCTCAGTGGCTAGAGCATCAGCTTGCAGACTGAAAGGTCCCAGGTTTGATTCCAGTCGGGGACATGTACCTTGCTTGTGGGCACATCTCCACTGTGGTGCGTGCAGGAGGCGGCTGATTGATGTCTCTCTCTCATCAATGTTTCTGATTTTCTGTCTCTCTCCCTTTCTCTCTGTAAAAAAATCGATAAAATATATTTAAAAAAAATAAAAGATCTAATTCCTGATGCCGGGGCCACGTGGACTTCCCTCTGCCTCATGTAAGATACGTGACACCATTCTAAAACAATCTCCTTTGGATCCCCACTTTTGAAATGTTCTAATCCACATATTTCTCCCCGATGGAAGGGAAGGGAATTAGAGAGTGAGCCAGGAGAGGGACTGTTTAAGGTCATCTGTCTCACATTCAGTACAGCAAGAGAGCAATAAGTCAAAAAATTTCACAGATGAGTCAGAAAGCAAGATTAGGCAGGGGTAAGATTTAACCTATAAACCTGCTGGAAACAGGCCACAAATCTGGTGCTGAACTTTCTTGCAGCCAAATGAAAATGGAAATGCAATTGCCTATAAACTTCACAGCGATCACAAGTTAAATATTAATCTGTTGCTCAGGAAATAGCTCATGTATTCCTATAATTTGACCAGAATAATTCTTTTCCCTAGGCCTTTCATGTCACAAGGGACTTGTATTTGTACCTCGTTTTTTTTCTTACCTAAGAAGAGGGGGCTGATGTGGATCCTTTCCTTGGTTCCTTCTAGCTTTTTTTGTGTGCTCTGACATTTTGCTGTATTATTATGATAACTGTTCTGTTTGTTTTACATTATCTGAACAGTGGACATATTCTTCTGAATCTATTATTTAGTTATGCAGAATTTGGCAGAGCTAAGTGTAAGGCACCAAAGGAGAAGGCTGCTCCTTAAAGATTAATATAGGTCTTTGTAAAGACTCTGTGTATTTTATATCCAGGGTTTGGAGCCAGTAAAGAACTTGTCATGTCAAAATGCTTCATCTTCAGTCATCATTATCTTTGGGCATAATCACCATTCATGATATAAATAAACCATCTTGATCATTGTTGGTCTAGAAATTTGCTGAGTGAAGGGCTTTCGGTGGAATAGCGTCAATAGTTATTGTTTTTTTTTATTTTAATTAATAGGTTTTCTAGTTTCTAGAGCAGTTTCAAGTATACAGAAAACTGAGCAGATAGTACAGAGAAAGTTGCCACCTACTCCCTCTATCCATCACTCAGTTTCCATTATTATTAATGTAAGAGTGGCCCAGTGCACAGATTGGTGCACATCGAAAAGAAGTTAACACATTAAGCATCAGTCAGTCACTGTGACTGATGTTATACTTCTCATCCAGAAGACAAAACAGGCTGGGCGCTTAACGAGTTAATTAGAATAAATGTTTTAATACCGCTATTTACCCCTTCTCTATAATAGAAGTGTCAGAGATGAATGAAAATTAGTAAAATGTATATGAAAATAATATATAAATTGATTAATAAATAAACAATAACATGATATAACAACAACAGACATGATATAAAAAAAACATGAGATACAAACAACATTGAAAAAAATGATGACAATAAATTGATTAAACTTATTCTAATATCTCCCTGTATTCCACATCCTATCTAATAGAAGAGTAATATGCAAATTGATTGTCACCCCAACACACATGTGGTCAAAGATGGCTGACAGCAAGATGGCTGCCACAAGATGGCCAGCAGTGGAAGGTAGATGGGAGGTACCAGGCCTGCAAAGGAGGGCAGTTGGAGGTGATTAAGCCTGCAGGGGAGAGCAGTTAGGGATGACTGGGCCTTCAGAGGAGGGTAGCTGGGGTGGACCAGGCCTACAGGAGAGGGAAGTTGGGGGTGACCTGGCCTGCAGGGAAGGGAAGTTGGAGACAACCAGGCCTGCAGAGAAGGACAGTTGCAGGGGACCCAGGCCTGCAGGAGAAAGCAGTTGGTGGGGACCAGGCCCGCAAGAGAGGGCAGTTGTGGGGGACCAGGCTTGCAGGGGAGGGCAGTTAGGGATGACTAGGTTGGCAGGGGAGGGCAGTTAAGGGTAACCAGGTCAGTAGGGGAGAGCCCTTAGGAGGGACCAGGCCTGCAGGGGAGGGCAGTTAGAGGTGATCAAGCTGGTAGGGGAGGGCAGTTAGGGGTGACCAAGCTGGCAGGAAAGGGCAATTAAGAGCAATTGGATTGGCAGGGGAGTAGTTAGGCATCAATCAGGCTAGCAGGGGAGTGGTTAGGGGGTGAACAGGCTGGGATCAGGCCTAAATGGGCAGTCGGACATCCCTTGAGGGATCCCAGATTGGAGAGGGTGCAGGCTGGGCTGAGGGACACACACACCCCATGCATGAATTTCTTTCATGCACCGGGCCTCTAGTCAACAATAAAAACACTTTCAGAGTGCTTGACTAATTTTCCTTGTGATGAAGTATTTACAACTTTAATTTTAATATCACATGCTCTTCGAACTCAAGAGAAAGCAATATATCACTATGTCCAAAAACAGGTTCAGGTAGGAATATTGCTACTCTGTCTAGAGTCTGTCCTTGTGATTTGTTAGTAGTCATTGCAAATGCTGGCATCATGGGAAACTGTCTTCAAATTAATTTAAAAGGGACAGTGTAAGACAGGGACAAATCAATTCTTAGAATCAGAACAATCTCTCCTTCCACAAATTCTGTTAATACTTCAGCTTCGAGAAACACAGGGGTGTGATTGGTGCCAGAGAGTGCTTTATATGTATGGCACATGAGTGAGTCAACATTTATTTTTAAATTGCAGGTGCCCATCATATGTACAGGCCAGTGGGTTGGTTGGATGGTTGAACAGTCAGCCACTTATTCTTTTATTTATATAGGTTATGTTAACGTAATACATTTATTACAATTGATGAGCCATTATTGATTATCATGAACTAAAGTCGATAGTTTACATCAGGGTTCACCTTTTGTGTTTACATTAGGGTTCAACCTAAGGGTTTAGCCAAATGCAAAATGTCACATATCTACCATGACAGTATCATACAGAATAATTTCACTCCCCTAGACTTGAGTGGAATAATTCCAATAGTATTTTTAGCACTTTGTAAATACCTTATGTGAAGCTACCTCATTCATTTTCAAAGACAAAAATTATACAAGTGCCCCCAAATATGGCCAATTGTTTTAATTTAGCAGAGGGTCAGCATTTCTTTCCCAGTTTAGGATATAAATTTTTGTGCATTTCATTTTCATAATAATTTATAAAACTTGAAAATTTGTCTGAGATGCTCAATCCTATCATCATTTATTATTCCAACAAAGCATGTGGTGGCTTAGCACAACACTCTGATGTTGCAATAAGATGTCAAGTTATATATTCAAGACATAGCACTGAACAGTCTTTTCCTAGGGAGCGTTGTACTTTGCTAAATATTTAATAAATCCAATGGAGTGATTTAGGTGTTCAAGTTTTTAAGAGTTGTGGATTTACACTCAGTAAAAAGGATTTCTATCCCAGAAACAAAAGCATGCAGTTCCTATGTTATTTAAGGACTTATTCCTTAAATGTGTTCCCCCTGTAAGGAAATAAACAAATACCCAGAGACTCAGTTTTTGTATTGTTCTGTTTCCATTGTCATTTGTTGCCATGATGTTTTTTAATTCTTCCTTGATCTCTCTGGTTACCCAGTCATTGTTTAATAGCATGCAGTTTAGTCTCCATATGTTTGATTTCTTTGGATTGTTTTTATGGTAGTTGATTTCCAGTTTTATGCCACTGTGATCTGAGAAAATGTTTGGTATGATTTCTATTTCTTTGAGTTTGAAGAGACTTTGCCTATGACCCAACATATGGTCTATCTTTGAAAATGACCCATGTGCACTTGAAAAGAATGTGTATTCTGTGTCTTTGGGGTGAAATGTTCTGAAGATGTCAATTAATTCCATCTGGTCTAGTGAGTCATTTAGGATTGATGTTTCTTTGCTGATTTTTTGTTTAGAGGATTTGTCCAATGGTGATAGTGGGGTATTAAAGTCTCCTTCTATGATTATATTACTGTCAATCTCTCCCTTGATATTCCTCAGGAGTTCTTTTATGTATTTGAGTGCTCCTGTATTGGGTGCAAGAGTTATTTCTTCTTGTTGGATTGCTCCCTTTAGTATTATGAAGTGGCCTTCCTTATCTCTTGTTATGTCCTTCACTTTGAGATCTAATTTGTCAGATGAAAGTATTGCTACCCCAGCTTTTTTTCATTTCCATTTGCCTGAAAAACTGTTTTCCATCCCTTCACCCTCAGTCTGTGTGCATCTTTTTTTCTGAAGTGGGTTTCTTAAAGACAGCAGATACATGGGTCATGTTTTCTTATCCAGTCTGTTACCCTATGTCTTTTGATAGGAGCATTTAATCCATTTACATTTAAAGTTATTATTGATAAGTACTTATCTGTTGCCATTTTTATTCTTTACTCCTGTGTTCCTTCTTCGCTTTCTATTTCTTTTTTTTACAGCAGACCCTTTAGCATTTCTTGCATTGCTGGTAATAAATTCCCTTAGTCCTTTTTTGTCTGTGAAGTTTCTGATTTCACCTTCAATTTTAATTGAAAGCCTTGCTGGGTACAGTATTCTTGTATTCAGACCCTTCCTTTGCATGACTTTGTATATTTCATTCCATTTCCTTCTGGCCTGATGAGTTTCTGTTGAGAAATCAGTCACTAGTTTGAAGGGGGTTCCTTTGTAGGTAAGTTTCTCTTTCTCTCTGGCCCCTTTTAAGATTCTTACTTTGTCGTTGGTGTTTGCCAATTTAATTATAATGTGCCATGGGGTCAGTCTTTTGGGGTTCATTTTGCTTGGTACTCTGTGAGCTTCTTGGATTTGTATGGGTTTTTTTCTTCCCTATATCAAGGAAGTTTTCTGTCATTATTTCTTCAAACAGGTTTCTATTGCTTGCTCAGTTTCCCCTCCTTTTGGAACCCCTCTTATGCGGATGTTACTTTGTTTCATGTTGTCCCAAAGTTCCCTTAGGCTCTCTTCCTGCTTTTTAATTATTGTTCTAGAAGCTGCTCTACTTGAGTATTTTTTCCTACCTTGTCTTCTAGCTCACTGATGCAGTCCTCTGCTTCTTCTGGTCTACTTTTGATGCTTTCTATTGAGTTCTTTATAGCAGCGATGTCAATTTTCATTTCTTGGTTCTTCTTCATTTCCTCTTCGTTCTTCTTCATTTCCTCTTGGTTCTTCTTCATTTCTTCTTAGTTCTTATTCATATTATTTAATTTATCTTCCATTCTTTTCAGCCACCTTATAACCATTTCTCTGAATTCTTTCTCTGGCAGGTTGCTTGCCTCCTTTTGTTTACTACCTTTTCTGGTGATGCCTGCTTTTCTTTCATATGCAGGCTGTTTCTTTGTCTGCCCATGGTCTCTCTTCTTTGGGTATCTGGTTATGTAGTTCTCTCTCTCCTTTCCGTGTGGCATGTAGAACTCCTCTGAATCTGAGTATTTGTGCCAACTGGGGACTGGGTTCTGGGGCTCACAGCTGTTCGGTGGGTTTTATAGCTGTAGATTTTCAGGCTTCCGTAATCATCCACTTTTTTCTTCAAGATGGCACGGTCCCCAAGATAGCATGGGACTCCAGGAGAAAAAGAACAGCAGCAGTGGGGGCTGTCCAGTCAGGGGAGCCCCGTCTAGCAGTCCCCCACCTTCTTCTGAAGGATAACTATCCCTTAACTCACCAACAAACACTTCTAGTGCAACCCTCAGCTGTTCTCTCTGTCTGCTCAGGGACAAGGCTTGGGACACATCCATCTATTCCGCTGCCATTCCCTCCACCCCCCCCCCAATAATCTTCTTTTATGGATGCAACCTCCTTATTTCCTCAATTCTCACCCCTTGCTTTTTATCGCCCACCTATAGCAAAGATGGGAGAGGCTCCCACCATCACCGCTGTGCTCTCCAGCCATAAGCCCAGCTTCTGGCTGAGTGGTTTTCCCCCTGTGGGAGCACACTGACTACTAGGAGGCAGCTCAATGGAAGAGCTGCCCCCTGGTGGTCAGTGCATGTCAAAGGGACCAGCCATTCTGCCATTCAGTCGATTTGTATATTAGGCTTTTATTATATAGGATTATCCTGATGTTTCCTGAGGTCTCATGCATACCAGGCACCCGTGACAGTCATTTAGACAAGTTATCACATTTAGTTAGTGAACATACATTCCCAGGGAGCACATCTTTGAGGGGAGAGAAAATGAGAGAGACTTATATTTACTTACATGTAATTATTCACCAAATATTAATTGAGTTCCTACCATGAGCTGTGTATTGTGCTAAATGTAAGAATAAAAGGGTCTAGTGATGACACAGACAATTAGCAATTATAAGACAAATTGCAGGTGAATGAACATGCTATTTTAGATTTCAGGGATAGTTAAACCCTCTCATTTCTCAGTTGAAGTTAAGAAAGGTCAAAGGCCAATGATTTTTTTAAAAAAAAAATGAATAGTAGAGCCTCAAATAGAACTGACTCTTAAGCCTCCAAGCCCCTCTTTTGTTCTTGCTTAAATAGCATTACAACACATTTTTAAAAAATTTATCTTTACTGTTGAATGTATTACAGATGTCCCCTTGGTGGTTTTTTCTTTTTTCCCATTGACCCCTCCATCCCTCCCAAGCTTTCACCACACTATTTTCTGTTTCCATGGCTTATGCACTCTGAGGCATCTTTAATAGTTTAATTTGTGCCAACTATATTCCTTAGAATAGTTAGGGGAGAAGGAAGATGCCTACAGAATTCTAGTGAAGTTTAATTTAATCTGCCTTAGGCGAAATGTAAGCTAAAGTTGTTAGCTGAAAGACGTGCGGAAGGAGGTAGGAAAACACCAGAGTACTGTTGCTGCTTTTTTCTAAGTTTGTTACAGATCAGAATTTCATCAGTGGAGTTAAAAGCATTGGGGACATGTTGAATTACTTTTCTGATGGTATCTTTAAAATTTTTCAACAGCTGTGTTTATTTTAGACATTAATCTTTGAGGCTGTCTCGAGAAAATATAAAAATAAAATGTTTTTCAAAATAACAAGATCTTGTAACGAGTTCTGAGGGTCACCTTTGTTCAAATATGGCTCAGAAAAGGCAGAAGAGCCATTGAGCAATTGAACTGTATCTGGTAAAATTGACCAGATAATATATGTATCTCCTTCTTCCCATCTCTTGATCTGAGTGATTCCCACCAATGCAAATTCTGACCTACCTCTTTTGTTCAGTTTAAGAAGAAAAAGTAGAAAAGATATATTAGTGCCTGGTGCTGGGTCAGTCACTGTCCTGATTTTATCTCTGCCTTTTCCATTCTTTTAAATTAGATTTTTCATTTTTCTTAAGGTTTCATGTTTCTCCATTTGATCATGCAGCATCAGTAATTTCTCTACATTTGCAGTTACTCAGGCTGTAGAATAGATCAACTATATTTTTAATGGTACACATGAAATTGCACTACAATATCCCAAAGGCAGAGATTGATTCTATTAAATTACAAATAAATGTAGAACATTCAGGGATGCTGGAATTACAACCAATGGTACGTTGTCTGACATATGGAATGGAATGTTTTCCTCGGTAGCTAAAAATTGCTTTTATTGTCTGAATATCATAACGAAGTTTTAAGTTGTATTTAAAGTAAGGTAATAGAGTGAAACACACATTCCAAAGAAAATATTATGTTATATATTAACCATGTTCTAGGAAATTTTGCCTCTTTGCAGGTGTCCTGCTTCTGAGAATTTGCCTTGACCCACGGTCCATCTGAACCAGCGCAATAATGAGTTGCAACGATCTCAAATTAACATCTATTTGCCCTTTAACGTTTACAGCAGTGCTTTCAATATAATTACATCATTTGGATCCTGTTTATGACCACACAAGGAATATGACTCTCAGTACCTTACCTATTATGCATATGGTCCTTTGTCCCCAGGGGGCTGAGTAGGAAGAAAACTAACACTATTAAATGTCTCCTATTAGACTTATTGCAAAAAAGAGCTCCTCTTTAAAGTCTTCTTACATCTTTTTTGTTACCAGAAGATGTAAATGTTCTGGACATGAAGCATTTCCCATTTTCATCCATAACCACCAGTTAAATTGGGAAGTCATGAGAAAAGGAGCCGGAAGAAAATGAAATAAACCTCCAGGTATCGTGGAAAAGGTAAAAGCAAAATCACCCTAATTGTGGAGAATATTTATGTTTCCTAGCAGATGCCTGGGAATATGCTTGCCTAAAGCCCTCCTTTCCCCTGGTCGCATGCATAGAGCACAGCAGCCTATGTTCACACTTGCGCAGATAACCAAATCATAACGCTTGGAGCAAACATGGTCACTGTGAACGCCTTGTCCAGATGCTCACCCAGGGGCCACTAACTGACAGTCCCCTCCTGGGAGATTTCCTGCATCTCCTGGCCTGCGGGGGTCTGTGCTCCTCAGACACAGAGCCAGTGTCTGGCCTCATTGAAAATGCTGGACAGTTAATGCCCCCATTGCGACCCTCAACCAAGGAGTGGTGGGCTGTGGGGAGGTGTTGACTTGGGCCATCAGAGAAGCAGATGCTAAGGGGGATTAAAAGGGAAATGCCCTAAGAAATGACACAGGGAGGGGCCAGGAAAGCTGGGAGAACTGTGAGACCCCAATGCAAGTCTGACCTGAGGAAATCCCTGACCAGGAATTTGGTGGGTGCATCCGACATGGTGGGAGCACTATCAAGAACCCCTCAGGTCTGAATCTCCCAGAAAAGAGTCCATCTCGCTCAGGAACATGTCTGTCTCTGTATCCCAACACACCAGGTTATTAGAGGGAGCAGCCCATGGAAGGAGTGGCCTCAGCATAAATGTGGCCAGGAATTTCTCTGTATTGGCCCTGAGCCCTCATCCAATTAGCTCCCTGAGTAGCTGGTCTGCCAGGTGGATGAAAGCAGCTCATTGAGGGGACAGTTTTGAGGTATATCCCACTCAGTTGGTTCCTCAATGGTCAGGTATGTGGTAATGTAGTTTTGAGTTTCATTTCTGATGATTAGTGATATTGGGCATCTTTTCATATATCTTTTGGCCACTTACTAAGATGTGGTGGAGAAGTTTCTATTTGGGTCTTTTTCCCATTCTTTACCTGGGTTATGTTTTCTTTTCTTTTTCTTTTTTGCATTTGAGTTGTGTAAGTTCCCTATATATTTTAAACAATACCCCATTATCAGATATATGGTTTGTAGACATTTTCTCCCATTCCCAAAGACAATGCTTTTCCATGACATTTAGTTACTGAGCTCTGTCTGCTTTGAAGCAGGTCCTTAGCTATAGTTATCTTGGGGAACCATTTTTATGCTCCAAAGGAAATGCTTCCTGGTGTGGAATGGGTTATTTCTTATTAATGGGCCCCCAACATACCACTCACGCTTACTCCTGTCCTGAAGTCTGTCATCTCCCTGATTCCAATTCCTGAGCTTTATCTAAAGTTGGAGTAGACCTTAATACATACTAGTAAAATATTTCTTTAAATTATTTGCTTAGAATTGTTCTTTCTCATCTAATGACATGAGAATGTGGTTAATTAGGGCTAACACAACTAGGTCAAAGTATATGCAGAAGTACTGTATTTTATCTCTGAGAGCTTCACGCAGCTTCCGTGTATTTTTCCCGCTAATTGAACACGGACCAGGGGAGCCGGGACAGAAGCATTTGACTTTCGCACCAGGCCTCTCCCCTAAGCCCTGGGGATCACCTCCATTCCCGCTCTGGCAGAATAGAACAAATTTTGAAGTTAGTTCTGCCTCATTGAACACTTTATTAGAAAAATCATAAATCCAGGTGGTCGGAGTAGGGCTCTAGGCCCTGACTTCTCAGGTGAAGTCCCCAGGTAGATTTGCCTTAAAGTTGCTATGGCAACAGGGATGATGTGCTGTGCCGTATACCTAGCTATTAGGTGAAGCCGCAGTGAGGCCTCCCAGGCACAGCTCAGCGCCCGGTTCTGTGGCAGAGACCGAGTCAGACAGAGCCAGCACTGTGTTTTGTGCATCTCGTTCTTGCACGCTGCCCTCCTGACCCCTCCCCACCGATGCTACTCTGACCGCAAACGAGTGTCATTGAGGTAGCAACTCCCCATCCCCTTTCTTAGATTGGTGGGCTTCTAAGTATTATCATCTGGGTGACTCTATCCCAGTCCTCTCGGTAAACCCTTACTCCTGACTCATATCTATTTGTTTTTTTTCTATTTCAACCCCCCATGACAATGGGGAGCATGGTATGATATTACCGAGGTCTTAGTTTTCAACATAAATGTCAATTCCTATGACTATTACAGTGGTACCTCGAGATATGAGTTTAATTCGTTCCTTAACCTTGAGGCGTGGGAAACTATGATACACTCGAGTCGAGGTAAACTGGTGGGTCGTGTGCAGCCACCCGATCCATGCGATTATTCGTATCTCAACTGTTGCTCGTATTTCAAAGCAAAAATAGCTCGCTCCACGGCTCGTATCTCAAAAATCTCATATGTTAGGGGACTTGTATCTCGAGGTACCACTGTATTTTCATGAACATACTGGTAAATGTATTTCAACATTATAGTTATGTAGAATGCTCTCTTAAGGTAAGAGAAAAAATATTCCTAAGAAAAGACATTCTGCACCTTTATACTATCATTTATACATGTATAGTCACACACCAGTGCTGGTCTGAGGATTGGTATTTAGGAACTAATAGGAAATAACATCAATAATGAACTCTTACTGTGTGTTTGCCATGTGCCACGCACCATTCCATTGCTTTACAAGCATCATCTCATTTCATAAAATCCCCACAGTAACACTTGAAATAAGTACTGTCACTGTTTTTATTTTACAGGTGAGTAAACTGAGGCAGTGGACTTAAGTAGCTTATTCTAGATGATGCAGGCAGGATTCAAACTCTGCACTTGAGCCCCATGCCTGCATCTTTAATACTCTGTTTTACTGCAGTGGCTCCCAGAGCATGGGCAGGAGCCAGCTGCATCAGCCAAACTCGGGAACTCATTGAGGATGTAAAATGTGGGGTCCTACTCTAGACCTGCTGAATCAGAAATAGGAAGTGGGGACCCAGTTACTTGTGTTTTAACAATGTGAGGTTCTGAGGCATGTTAAAATTTGAGGACTTTCACAGTATGCCATTCTAAGATACACTCAATGCAAACACACTATTATTTATTTTCTAATTTGAAAAAATATTGTGTATCCCTGAAAAACAGGATGAAATCGAGCCCTTTAAACATTTATCTTCTATAGTATAGGTCGCATTGTGGACCTCCATAAACTACTTATTAAATTGAAAGGGAAATGCTACTGTCTGTCTTGGATGACTTAATTTAATTGTCTGTAAAGATGAGATGCCAGATTAGAGAACTTTTTGAGATTCTTTGTAGCTCTGGCAATCCCTGATATTATAACTGTCTTTCGTTGTGTGTATTTGTGATAATCAGGAATTACATGAATATAAAACTAATACAGCGTTTTGCTTGCCTGTGCGATAATCGTTAAAAACACAGCATGAATCGTAGCAACATATGGCATTTAAAAAGAATCTTTTCATTTGGGCCAGGAGACGCAGGGCTCATTTTGTTTTGCCAGAGAGTGTGTGATATTGGTAAGTAAAGGTTTGAAGAGAGTGTCTGTCTTTAGAACACATTTGAAAGATTTCTCTCTCTTTTGCACAGCGTCGGCACTGCATCTAACTCACAGGAGCAGATCAACAGGACAATTCTCTCAACTACTCCTTCAGGAGAGTCCTCTAGAAACAACAGTATCACCAATATTAGTGATCTTATGCAACAGAAAACGTACAATCCCACAACTAAAATACCTGGCATGTGATTGACTCTGGATATTATATTTGACCGAGCACTAACAATATGCTTAGAAAATATCAACATTATAATTATAAAAAAGAATTTGAAGTGGCACGGATATTCTGCAGTTGTTACCAAGAGTTGCATTGAAGACTTCCTTCATTTCACTGTCTCAAGGATGACATTGTATGTCCGTTAATGAAGAGAGAGAGATAAACAAATGTGATGCTCATTTTTAATTTCTTGGCCAGTCACAAAATCAGTCTGAGTTCTTATACAGAATTTGTTCGGTTACTAAGATTTTCTAATGTCTATTTACAGAGCTCCAAAGGGTACTTTACTATTAATACTACACTCCCAGATGTCTTTATTATTATTTGCTAAATGTAATTGGCAATACAGACGCAAAATGTTCTCCACATTTACAATTTCTCTTGCGTGCTTTTTTTCTTTTGCAGATTATGTCTACATGAAGAAATGTGCTAAGAAGACTATAAATTTCTAAAACTTTTCTATCACCTCAAGCAGAAACTCTGTAACCAGTAAGTACTCACTCTCCATCTCCCCCACCCCCAGCCTCTGGTAACATTTATTCTGCTTCCTGCCTCTATATAGTTGCCTATTCTAAATATCTCATCTAGGTGGGATCATGCAATATTTTCCTTTTGTGTCTGGCTGATTTTACCTAGCATAATGCTTCCCAGAATCATCCACCTTGTAGTGTGTATTGGAATTTCTTTCCTTTTTATGGCTGAATAGTATTTCTTTGTATGTACATATATACCCCGATTTGTTTATATCTTTATTTGCTGATAGGTATGTGGGTTGTTTTCTACATTTGACTGTTGTGAATATACTGCTATAAGCATTCAATCCTAGTCATGTATTAGAACAACGTATGGAACATGCTGCTACCTGGGCCTCACCTCAAATCCACCCAATTAGACATTCTGGGGTTGAGATGCAGTCATGGTTGTGTGTCTTTGAACCCCCAAGTAATTCTATTGCATGGCCAGGGCTGAAAACCACTGATTTACAGGCACGTCTCATTTCATTGTGCTTCTCTGATACTGCATTTTTTTTACAAATTGAAGGCAAGACCCTCCTCCACCAGCAAAAAGATTCTGACTCACTTTATTGTGATACGGGCTTGACTGCAGGAGTCTAAAAACAAACCTGCAATATCTCTGAGGTACGCCTGTACTTAAGACAAAGTAAGTCCAAGTGTGGGTGCAGTTTCTTTAAGGGTTGTTTCTTAAGACGGTGTGTAGGATTTAGTGTGTAGAAGCGTCACGTGGAGGGCTTGCTGAAAAGACCTGCTTCCAGTCCACAGACTGGGAGAGTCTGGTTCATTAGGTCTTGGGTAAGACTCAGGAATCGCATTTATAAACAAGATACCCTTCGGGGGATCCTAAAGTTGGTGGCCTGGAACCTCACTTTGAGGAATGCTGACTTCAAGACGGCTTAGCCTGGCACAGAGCACTGCACATCCTTATTGCATGCTGATTACCATGCCATCGTTGCATCTTTAACTGCAAGAAGACCTTTGTCCTAGGACAAACTTGGGGAGAGCATAGAGATGGCTCAGAAAATGCTCTTCCCTTTTACACAGAAATCATTCAAGACCCATCAGAACATCAGCTATACCATCTATAATAATAAAAGCATAATATGCTAATTAGACCAGATGTCCTTCCAGGTGTCCTTCCTTTTGGACAAAGCTGCGGTGGCCACCGCAGTGGCAAGGGCCAAGGCCCTTGCACGAATTTCGGGCATCAGGCCTCTAGTGCCTAATAAAAGGGCCATGTACCCAGCAGAGTAGAGCTGAGTTAAGGATTCTGCTACTCCTCTCCCACTGGCTCATTTATGAGTTCTGTCTTCTGTCCTAGTAATCAGTTCTGATAGTTGAAAAGATTTTATAGTTAGATTGCATCGACCAGTGCCTTTTTATAAAAGAGGTGTTAAAATGCTTACAAAATCAATAAAAATTTAAAAAGCTTAAGCTCCAGTGTCTTATGTTTTTCTGTCTCCCATTTTGTGCTTATGCTACAAATGCTTATAAGAGAGTGACTTTCATTAAGTTGTACCTGGATTCATTTAGCTGATGTTCACTTCGTAAGATAATATTTTAGATCATGATATTTTAATTCTGAAATACATATAATACACACACACACACACACACACACACACACACACAGCTTTTTTAGAACTAAAACATATTTATATGCCTTATTGTCTCCAGTCACACTTCCAAGGGTGTTGATCAGTTTCTTCACACTTCGATGCCAACATCATAGAGCGACAATGCATTTTTCACATCCCCAGGTTCGCTACCATAAAAAAAAGCTTTCAGACTGTTCCAACTTTCTACTCTGGTTACTGCTGGAAAGGTTATTGGTATCTGATATGTCAGACATGAGAAAAGTTCTGTCTTCCCAAGCATAGACAGAAATACACTTCACTCACATGTAAAATTACGAAGGATGTAATTTTGCACTCAAACTTTGATTATAATAATCCTCTCACTTAATGTGCCCCGTTTCTTCTCTACTTGGCCCCTGAAATCTGACAGCCTTCTCTTCCCATAAGAGAATAAATAGAATTGTGCCACAATACAGCTTGGAGGGGGATGAGGAATTGGCAGTTTTATTACTCCTTTCTTATTTGTGTTTATCCTCTAAGTTTAACTCCTGTATTTGGAGAGCTTTCCAAAAAGTGATCCTAAGACTTTGCAGTGTCCCATGAATGACAAATTCATGGCAAATTTTGACTGATTTATCAAAGCTTGTCAAACAGTACAGAGTTTCCTTTCTGAAAACCTCCCTGCAGCTGACCCCGAAAGGTCAGCTTGGTTGGGTAAGTGTCAGTGATCAGGCCTCTTCCTTTGGATCCTGAGGTCAAGACACCATAAATTCTGGGTCTGAAGTTCTAGTCTTGGTCTAAGAATCCAGAGGAGCTCTTATATGTTCCTTGCTGGGCCCAAGAGAGCTTAAAACTTGAGGTGTCTAGGTATGTTATATTTTAGTATTAAAACCCAGAGGAGCCGAGACCGGTTTGGCTCAGTGGATAGAGCATCAGCCTTCGGACTGAGAAGTCCCGGGTTCGATTCCTGTCGGGGGCATGTACCTTGCTTGTGGGCACATCTCCAATGTGGGGTGTGCAGGAGGCGGCTGATCGATGTCTCTCTCTTATCGATGTTTCTGACTTTCTATCCCTCTCCCTTCCTCTCTGTGAAAAATCAATAACATTTATATTTTTTTAAAAACCCACAGAGGATATGGACCTCTTAAAGCATCTTCTGGGTGAATCTTATCAAGATGCTGATAGAACCAAAGCCTCTCTTGAGAGGAATGAACTGTGAACGCTCAGCTAGAGAGAAGAAAGGTTCAGTCGGGGACCTATTGTGTATCTTCAAGGACTAGGAAGAATTCCAGGTCTTACCGTAGATGTGGTGAGAACAGCGCCCTGGCTCTCTGGATCACGACAGTGTCCTCAGCCCCTAGAGCTGATTTTAATTGACTTTAATTACTCAGAAAGGGGCCTATTCTCTGGACTGAGGAGCAAGGTTGCCATTCAGCTCCTTCCCCGGAGTTCAGCCAGCAGCTCTCAGCTCCAGCATCATGGTCTTGGCATTTGGTGGCAAACAATACCATTCGGGAAAAATCTTCCAGTTGAAAGCAAGACGCAAAGTTTTTACTTCGCTTTCCTAAGGGGAGCTTGTTGTCAAAACAGTACACGCTGGAAAAGTCTTAAATTTTAAACTAATAAGATCATGGGAAATGTATCAGCCCAGTGGGGGTCCCCGGCAAAAGTTTCGCAATTCCAGCAGGTCTCCAGCAGATTCCGTGACCTTTTGTCGGACTCCTGGCAACCCACAGCGCGCTTGGTGGGTATGTCTACCGCCAGGCTTGTCAAATTATTGCCACTCTGCAGTATAACAAATGATAGAACAACAACAACCGATGTTTAAATCTATTAGTAGAAAAATAACACCATACATTTTGGGGGGAGGCCACATCTTTGCTGGAAGAAGCAACTCTTTGAGTCCCAGCTGATGCTAATGGGAAAGCACTTTGGCTGCACATCACCCTGAATGTTTATTCTCAGATTCAAAGTGACGGCGCAGCCTGTAAGTGTTGGCCTGAGGGGTGCATGTGCTCACCCATTAACTAACCTTCTTGTGTCTCCATTAGAACTTTCTCGTGCAAGCTCAACAGGTTTTATTACAAGTACGTAGTTTCTTGGGAGATATGATGTGATGTGCTACAGTCTTCTTGTCACTTAGGCAACAGCCTGCAAACCTTAATGGATTCGCCTCTATCTAACTGGCTTCCAGGGTTGCAGGTCCAAAAAGTAGATCTTGTGATTTTCTCAGAGAAAGTCATACTAATCAAAATTGTAGCCAAATGATATATGCATCGGAGATTAATTTCCATGAAAGCTCAAATCACCTCATCAGAAAGAATGGTAATTGCCTTAGATCAGCTCATCCTGGCCCACCAAGTAAGATCTGTGTGGGAAGGCACTTGATAATCTATGTCATCAAAGCACAATGATGATTTATGATTAATAGCATCAAACAATAATAGCTTAACATCAACAATACTTTGTATGACACATTCTAAAGGCTTTACTCATGACCAACTTCTCTAGTTCGTATGTGTCAGGAAGCATTCTAAATGCTTTCATATATTCCTTTATTTCACTATCCATGAGGTAACTATTATATCATCATCTCCACTTTACAGAGGAGAAAACAAGCCCAGCGGGGTAATAACTTGCCTGAAGTCACTGGGAAGTGGTGGAATGGGATTTGAACACAGGTTTATGCCCCCCTTTTTTATCCCAATATACTTTCTGCTCTTTGGGGATGCATCGAGTACACCTGCACCCTCTGCTCAATGAGTCCCTCCTCCCGGATGATAACGTGAACTTTTCAAAGTTACCCCTCACATGTATTTTCCAGATTTCAATGTGGACACATGCTTTTCTTAAACGATGTTAACCTAATTGATTAGCCATAGTCAAGGCCTGATTTTTCTGCTTTTAGCCTGGGCCATACCTTTTAAGGTGACTTTTGTCTCTGTTTGACTTCATCCATCATGGGCTGACTATATTTGTCTGCCTTTCAGAACGCTGGGGATGCCTCCCAAGAGTGTGGGCTACTTGGTATTGCCTACAACGTACATTCAAATGTTTGAGGACAATCTGCACTCAATGAAACACATCAATTAAAATTCAAAAGGGAAGAGACAGAATGGGGAAAATGTGATGAACAAAGTCATTATATACCTCAAAATACGTTGTCCTGGAATCTTTGCTAATATGATTGGCAAATGTCACTTTCTTTTCATTTAACTTTTTCAGAACACCATGTCTAGTGGGAAGCAGTTATTGAACTTTGAGAACCACATCAGAGGTGGAAAAAGAAATGGAGGTACAAACCATGTATAAGCCAAAGAGACAGCTTGTACTTATTCCTTTACTGCTCAGAGAAAAAAATATTTTCCAAGATCAATGGAGTAGTGTCTTGCAATGGCAGAATTCTGTCAATACCAGCTGGTGGAGTTCATTCTATTTGCTTGTCAAGGCACTTTTTGATAACCAGAGGCTTTGGCTGTGCATGTACAATGACAAATAAAAAGCTCATTTCAAACAGCCAGGGGCTTCCAGACATTTCAATATTTTTCATAATGTGCGAAAAATAAGGTTTTTTTGTTAATGTCTTTTCCACATTTTATCAGAAAGTTTTAACAATGTGACGACAATTCCTGAATCTATATGGTGTGCCTTAAATGGCTTGCATGCATTAAATGTTCCACCTGAAGGCTGCATTGCAGGCTGAATTTTGCTTATTCCTGGCATTATGGTACTAATGGGAGTCGCTATAGCTAGATGTTTTAAGTAACTAGAAGTAGAAGGTAAAAGGCAGGTGTTTGGAACACAATTAAACCACTTAAATCCCCCCATTAAAACAAGTAATGACTACAGTGCAAGTTAAAAGTAGTATGCTTTGAAAAAATTGCTGTTAAATCCTTGTTAATAGAACAATTGGTGAACAGTGCAGAGAAGAGACCCCTGGAGCATGGGGGTGACATGTAGTGAGTATACTCTTATTGGCTGATGCCAACCAGCTTCTGATTGGTTGGGTTCTGTTCAGATTGGTGGGTAGCTTGTTCTGGTTGATTGATTCCTATCAACTGTTAAATATTTAGATTGACTCCTAAAACAATTTTTAAATATTTTGAATATTACCTCCACTTGAAGCCATACTCTAGCATCATATAGCCAACAAAATCCCAATAGAGAACTGTTATAAAATAACACATTTCCTAGAAAAGGGCATCTTTGGATGTATTTGTTTATTCCGTTAAGTATCTTAGAATAAATATCAAAAAGAAAGCAACAAAATGGAAAGCTGCAAAATAATCAAAAATTTATTTATAATAGTAAACAACCATTTACATAAACGTTCTGTGTGCCAGGTACTGTTTTAAGCACTTTACATATAATAACCCATTTAATTTTCACAGCGCAGATGAGTACCGTTAGTATCATCGTTCTACAAATGAGAACATTGAAGCACAGAGTGAATGAATAGCTGGCTGAAGTTTACTCCCTAATAAACTGCAGAGAATGAATTCAAATCCAGGGATTTGGCTCCAGAGTCATGCTCTCAACTCCTCTTCTCTACTCTCTCTATTACAGAAATGTGTAAAATTTCATATAAACACATAAGTTAATAAATGTTTTATTTTTATTTTTATTGCATTTATTGGGATAACCCATTGGTTAATAAAATTATGCAGATTTCAGGTGTATGATTCTATAGTACATGATGTGTACATTGTATTGTGTGTTCATCATCCAAAGTCAAGTTTCTTTCCATCACCACTTATCCTTCAAGTGCCCATCAGTAGACAAGTGGATAAAAAAAATCTGTGGTATATTTACATATATACTAGTTGGCCATTAAAAAAAGAAAGGAACTCTTAACTTTTGCAACGGCCTGGATGAACCTAGAGAATATTATGCTAAGTGAAATAAGCTAGTTAGATAAAGACAAACACCGTATAATTTTGTATGTGGAGTCTACCTAACAAAATAAATTAACAAACAAAATAGAGACAGACTCAGAGATGCAGAGAACAGACTGACAGCTGTCAGAGGAGAGGGGTGGTGGAGAGGCTGGAGAGCAGGGTGAAGGGATGATGCAAAAATCAACAACTCTTAGCTAATGTTTAAAAGAGAGAGAGATTATATGAAGAAAGAAATCCTATTATAACTACAGTAAAAATGGCAGCCTTTTTTTGAAATTAGAGAAATGCAAGTGAAAAGTCATCCAATAAATGTCTCAAGGTAGCAAAATGAGTAATGTGAGCAAGTTCCATATTCGAAGGCGTATGAGACAGCAGAACCACTTCTGATGGCTGTTGGCACAGCAAACTGACGGATGTGTTCGCTCCCTAAGATGACTTGAAAGCAGCTTACAAGAGTTTATGAACCATAGTTAGTTTGCTTTTCATTAGGAATTCCAGTTTTGGAAAAATGCCTCAAAATGATTGCAAAAATAAATAAGTGATATCTTACACAGATGTTGGCATCATTGATGTATATAATAGTAAAAATTTGATGATAATTCAGATGCACTATAAAAGGGAAACAGCCAAGCAAGCTGCGGTCTGTTAAAAAATACAGAACATCACATTGATATTAAAAGTAAGAAATGTCTAAGCTTTATCATATGTGAGTGAAAAAAACGAATCGGAAAATAAAATAGACCCAAAGATCCGATTTCACTGATTGAACTATGGAAAAACAACAACAACAACACAAAAGCCTATAATTGTAATGTGTTTAGCATCCAGAAAAAGTATGGCTATAGAAGTTGCATTTTTATTAGTATGTGTTTGCTTCTTTTATGGTACTTAAATTCTCATTGGCGTGCTCTCTTGTGGATGTAAAAACAAATAAAGAATATAAGGAAACACACTTCAGAAATGGGTCAATTTTATATCTAAATATAATTACTCTGCCTCTCAGATGTGATTCCATACGGAGCTTCCTGGGAACTCCATCTGATAGAAAACAGGAGGAGAAGGCATCCGAGGGAGAAAAAAAAAACGAGAAGTGAATGCGTGTAAGGTCAGGAAAAATAGTCTGAGCATTCTTCCTTCTTGGCTGAAACATACATGCGAGAACCACCCCACCCAGAACCAGTCAGCAACGGTCTTGTCAAAATAAAAAAAAAGTAAAATAGCAGCATATGCTGGGGATTTTGCTGTTTTCATGATAAGCAGAGAGACATTTTCTCACCAGTCACCCATCCCTTCACACCGCTGAGAATCCGGCCTTCTGTGTGCTGTGATTTGCAGACTTTTTTCTGGGTAAGCCTTCGACTCTTTCTCACCCTGTGGAGTGATCTTCAGCATCTACACTGAATGTGTCTGTTTGATATTTCAAAAATAACCCGGTTCCCCCAGAGCCTCTATTTATCCATTTAGCTCCCCTCCCCCCACACCACCGAGACCACAGTGACTGCATATTCTCCATGGAGTCGGATTCGCTTCCATCGGTGTCATTATGAACATTAAAAATAGAGTTTCAGAGGAGAACGCAGACCCTCCTCCGTGCTGTACATTTCTCCGGGAAGCACAACGCTGCATAATTTCTCAAATGCGACCCTGTTTGCATCTTGCCGGCAATTTGGCACTTCTCAGTTTTCAAAGGTTACTGCTCCGAATTTGCTTTCTTGGTAATCTCGCGGCCCATTTGTTCTGCCTCATGCTGAAAATCTATGTAAGAGCCTGACCTCCATATGTCAGACACCAGCAGATTTACCCTTTCCCTGAAAATCGTGTCCTACACGAAAAAGGGAAAGAAAAGGAGGCACTTCACGACTCGTTAAGACGGCCTGTGGGTTAAACGTTTCGGGATAAAGCCCAGGAGCCTCAAGCCTTACGTGGGACTTCACTCTCTGTCGGTTGAGAGTAAGAGTATCTTTCCAGTTTTCTAAGACACACACAAAGAGCATGTTTATCCTTGAGAGAAAAGATTCCGTTCATGTACCAGGCCTGTTAGGTATCTGCCTTGCTCAGAGGTAAGTCCACCTTTATTTTAATGAACACATAGAAGGGAATAATTACAGGGTCATAAACCAAACCAAACAAACAAAACAAAAAAAGGGGGTGGGGAGGAGCCAGCCCTATATACAAAATAGTGTGGAGATAAGTATTTGAGTGAAAAATGAACTTTGTCTATCGTCTGGCCATTTTTTATGCGTTTACTGAATACCGAGTCTCCCTAACCAGCCTATTCTGAGCTTCTATGGAGCCAACAGAAGTGAGGAAAGTCTGTTACCCTCAAGAGATTTTTTTTTAAAAAAAATATATTTTATTGATTTTTCACATAGAGGAAGGGAGAGGGATAGAAAGTCAGAAACATCGATGAGAGAGAAACATCGATCAGCCGCCTCCTGCACACCCCACACTGGAGATGTGCCCGCAAGCAAGGTACATTCCCTCGACCGGAATCGAACCTGTGACCTTTCAGTCCACAGGCCGACGCTCTATCCACTGAGCCAAACCGGTCTCGGCAAGAGATGTAATTTTATTGAGGGGAAGTTAACATGCCTGAAGGAATTAGAAAGCAACAAATGCTAACCCATGTGACTACACAGTTTTGGAAAGAAGAGGAAGTTGAGTGTGAGACGAGCATGGAGGGATCAGAAGGAAAGAGATGGACAAAGAAGGCGGAGAGGAGGGAGGGCTGGCATAGGCGGTGACCGGGCACCAGGCAGAGAAGCAGCCTGGGTAGAGACCCGTGGGAAGAATGAGTAGGACGAATGCGGGGTAGAGGATCCGGGGAGATAAGGAGGCTGAGGATGGACCACGGAGCGCTGGCCCCCCTGTGTCAGACAGTGGGGTGATCGGGAGGAAATGGTGCTCTAGGAAGAACTGGCTGGTACCGGCTGGGGGTGGATGAGTGCAGGGAAAGAGGCTAGAAACCTGCTCCCCTCACTGATGCTGCTGTTGAGTGTGAAATACGACCGTTTCTTGGAGAAAGAGAACCAAGGGGAAGTTTGAGGGAAAAGTCCAAAAGAGATAAGGGAGAACTGGATGGCAGCTTTCTATGGTGGCTGCATCCTCAGGAAAAGGGCGGGAGAGTGGCGATAAATGGAATGTATGGCTGATGTTACACTCTAAACACTTGAGGACAACTCTGTGTGTGTGTGTGTGTGTGTGTGTGTGTGTGTGTGTGTGAGAGAGAGAGAGAGAGAGAGAGAGAGAATGAGAGATATATTTTTTTTTTTGCAAAGGCCATGTTATTTTCATATGAAATTTAAAGATGTAATCCTAATACTTATGGAGGACTTTAAAAATAATGACATCACTGATTAATGGGGTAAATGTGGAAGGATGCTGGCCTCTTTTCTGATAGGTGCATATGTACACACACACACACACACACACACACACACACAAGTCTGATTTGCACAGAGTACATGTCCTTAACCAGCTAGGTTCTGTGGGCCTGGAGCTGTTTTGCCTCTTACTTTCTTAGTCCCCCTTCACGATGTCCCTTCCACTCTCCCTCTGGTTCCTCTACGCCAGACAGATCTGGCCTTGCCTGCTGCCTCTCCGCTGTCATTATCCATCGTCTACTTGGAGATGTTCTACTGAGTCTTCCTTGACTCTAAATCCTGTGTCCTGTGCATCCTCCCAGAGCCGTGTGCATGGCTCTGCCATCCATCTCCCCCTTTTGTCCAACTTGGGGGACCTGACTTGCCGTCAGAAGTGCCCCAGTGCTGGAGGGGAGTGTGTGTGTGTGTGTGTGTGTGTGTGTGTGTGTGTGTGAGGGGGGGGGGTGGCCTAATGCCAGGACTTTGTTGACTGCAGCGCTGTGTGTAGATGAATGCGCACAGAGCACAGGGCACACACTCGCTAACGGGCAATCAGGCTTTACAACTGATTTCGTGATTTATAGACGAGACGGTTCTGCCCCTGTAATATACAGCGGTGGCATCATATGTATGAACTAAGAATCTGTGACATAAATCAAGCCCCAGAACCTTCAGAGGCTACATGCGCGCCAGCTGGTCAGCGGGAGCTTTGTGGTACCAACAGCGAATAGGCCAGGATTTATTTATTTGAACTCTAACATGGATGCGTGACTTTGCATTAAGGAAACTCTGAGGGGAATGCACCACCTTTTATAGTAAACAAAGGGTGAAGAAAAATGTGTTAGAAGGGGCGGTTTGGCCAGGAATCATCAGGGAAGAGCAATCGTTTTTTAAAAAAATAAAATTAAAGCTCCATTGCACGACCACAATAGATCCGGGGTGGCACTGCTAGTGTTGCTTTCGAGACTGTGAGCTCTACCCCCATTCCCACCCAAAGGGGTTTTACCACGAGAGTCCTGAGCTCTTTCAGAGTAAGAATGTGTCTTTGACAGAACAGAAGGTTAATGCTTTCTTTCATCAAAGCATGCACATTTTTTTAAAATTAAGAAAAAATGTCAAAACTTTACAAATTAACATTTTTTATGACATTGTAGTACAAGTCAAATTTAGGATTTTCCAAAAGTGGAACCTTTAAATCCCCCTTTGGGGGTCAAACCACACTTTCACAGGGTTCGCCTAGGACCATCAGAAAACACAGGTATTTACATTATAATTCATAACAATAGCAAAATTACAGTTATGAAATATGGTAGGGGGTCACCACCACATGAGGAACTGTATTAAAGGGTCGCCACATTAGAAAGGTTGAGAACCACTGCTTTAAATAAAGCAAAATCCATAGATGTTGAACAACTTCCAAATGTATTTTTGTCCTAAACTGAAATACTTTGGTACCTTAAAAAAAAAAAGAAAACATTAAGTAGGATGTCAATTAATATCATGTATGAGATTTTTGGCAAAATCGGAACACTGGACAAAATTCTTTTAGTAATTTCACAGTTTAGGGGAAAAAAGTATCTTCAAAGAATTGTTGAGATTCCAGGAACTTCCAGGCACTACGCCAGGGGCTCGACATTAAAGAAGAACAATCAGTCCTGCCTTCCTTGAGTTTATGTCCTGGAGGGAGAGACAGGAATAAAAAGTAAACAAATCCAGGAGATAATGATACAGTCTGACATTTCACACGAAGGCAATAAACAGGGTTTACAAGAAAGCTCGGGATGAGGGGAGACAGTGGTCAGGAGGATCTCTTGGCAGGAGTGGCATTGGGGCTGTGATTTAAAGGATGGAAATAAGCCATTAATGTCCAGAACATTTGAGTTAGAGCAGTGGTCGGCAAACTGCGGCTCGCGAGCCACATGCAGCGGGAGAGCCGCGGTTTGCCTCTCTGTTGACGAACGAGTTTGCTGACCACTGACCTAGACTCTCGATTCCAGTAATTACAGGCTGCTGTTGATCCTCGTGATTAAGCCAGGAAATAGTGAATGGAAGTAATGAAAGGAGGCCAATCTGCCTCGGGATGGAATTAGGGGAACAGGTCAGTTATGGAGACCCTCGCCTGCTCTTATGGGATTTTTTTGGCCATCACAAGGAATTTGGATTTTTTTTTTCTAAAAAAAGTGCAAAAAAAAAGTCATTGAAAAGATTTGAGCAGGAAAGTGATCTGATCTGATCTGATCTACATGATCTTATTTATGTTGTTGAGAGACTATGTTAGCTCCTTGAGGCAAATGGGTCAGAGGTGGAAGAGCTGGAACAGAGAAGTTCCTGGAGTCACCAGGGCAGTCCAAGGGAGAGAGGCTGGAAGCTTGATGTGGTGGGTGACACGAGGTGGAGAGGAGTAGACATGCTTGATACATGTGTGGTGAGACTAACAGGCCTTGCCTAGAGGCTGAAAAGATGAATCAAGGATGACTCCTAGGCATTCTGGACTTAGAAATGGTGGGTAATGGTGCCATGTACAAGGCTTGGAGGGAGAAACGGGGCTGGGGAGGAGGAAGGAGGGAGAACTGAGGCTGACAGAAGAGAGTGGTGGAGACAAGGAGGCCTACACACATAGATGCAGCTGTTGGAAAAGGCCTGGGATGACATAGTGGCCTGGGTGGAGTTGGAGAGAGAGACCGTGAATTGAATGCTCAAGTCCTTAATGAAAGTCAGGGGGAAAGGGTGGTGATGGTTGAACAGCTGAAGAGGGGGAGTGGACGTCATGAGTTTCATCTGATGGGGGGGAAGGGGTTTAAAGGAGAACGAGACATGGTGGAGTGGGGAGAGAGGAAAGACCAATGGAGTGCCTCATGAACCTCCCTGAGATGGCTACAGGGGCGGCACTGTCCTCAGGGGACAAGGCAGTCCCGGGAGCACTGAGAGGAGGTTGAGAATACGGGAGCGCTTCCTGAGCAGGCAGGTGTTCCAGAGGGCACGGCGATGTGTAACTGATATATATCTCTTATCTCCTTTGACCTCATTTCTTTCTCTCCCGGCCAAACATCCACACCTTTGCACCTGGAGCGAAGGCTCTTATCTTTTGACCCGGATCCTCTGGCTCACTACAAATTCAGAGAGGTGCCAGGTGGAGGCCAGCCATGGCTCCCTCCTGGTTTCTGCAGGTTGGAGGACATTCCCTAGCAACTCGGAGTTTTCTGGGCGGTGGCAGAGTGTAGCCCAAGGGGAAAGAGATTCCATACTAGAGACGTAAGACAAGGATTATACAGACAAACTAGCCCAAAATGGAACATACCATTGTTCCCACATGCAAACAGGTTCAGAAAGCCTCCTCTGTTTACCTAGGCCTTTACACAACAGATCTCTGCTCTTGCTCAGAGATCAGTTGTGCTCCTTATGAACTTAGGTTGAGCTGCCATGGGTGGTGTAGACAGCAGGTGGGATGGAAGTGAAATTAGAAATAATAAAAGGGAAGAAGAAATCATATCAAACAATTGTTCTCCAATTCCTAAGCAAAAAAGAAGAAATAAGAAAGAACCCCATCACTCATTTGCTGTGATGGTGCACCCATAGGCTGCAAGACTTCAAGGGTGTGGGAGGTTATTGTGCAATGCCCGGGTGTTCTGTACACATATCCTAAGAGCCAGAGGCACTGAAGAAGGTTATCTGAGGATCCTCATGCAGCAGGTTTTCTTCCTTTGGAAAACTGTATTTTAGACTGAGGCCTCAATATCTCACAAACAAGTCAGTCCTGACAGCTTACACTTTCTGCCTGGGACCATAAGAAATAGGCAGCCATTCAAAAAGTTATCACCTCTCCCTCCTCTTCCTGTACCTCAAAACTCTACAACGCTAATAAACTCCATAGAGACCTTAATATCAAACCATCACTTGCTCCATCACTCACGTCATTGGCCCAAATGTATCTTCAACCTTGCTCATTCCCCCAGAATTTCTAGCGATGGTACAAACAATTACCTCTGGGATATGAGATTATGAGTTCAATCTTTTTCTAGACCATCTGGCTTTCTTCTTGCTCAAGTTACAAAATTATCTTTAATTATGGCCAACTCAAAACAGCTTTAAGCCCAAGTTGATTCAGGTCAGAGAGTCTAATTCATAGTTGGTGTCCAATCAGGGCTGTTTGCTTTCTTCTATTGTCATATTGTTATCAGTCTTGGGGCAATCTTATGAGCACACAGTCTTGGCATTTTCTGTCCATCTTGACCCCCTTAATATTGCTAACAGGATATGCAGTAGTAATGGAAGTTTTCTTCCCTTCATCTCTCAGCAGTTAAACAGCTGAAGCTGGATGGATCAGAGTATTAGATTTACTAAAAAGATTAAATATAAAATATAAAAGCAAATCAGGGGTGAGGTGCTAACTCTAGCCACAAGTTAGAACTGAAAACGTAAGCAATTATTGAGGGAGGCTTTGTTTCTCATAAGGTGGTCGGGTAAATTTGCTACCAAATGGTATGTCACCAGCTCTTGATGGTTTAGGAAAAAGTCAGCTCTCTACCAGTCAGAACACCCTGGGAATGAGGTAAGAAGAGACAATGCAACAGGCTCAAAAAAATGCGGGAACACCCTTGGCCTTGAGATACCCAGGCAAGAGTACACTTTGTGTTGTTTTGGTTTCCATGGACACCCTTCCAGTCCCACAACAATAAGACTTGGTACAACTGCCTACCAACGATTGGATGGCAGAATCCCAAGTTGTTGCTAGGGATTCATCACGTCAGTTTTCTCTCCCATGCTGCAGTAGAAAGTATGACTCGGCAAAAAAAGTAACGAATTGTCTAAGGCAGTGATCGGCAAACTCATTAGTCAATAGAGCAGCCAACCACAGCTCACGAGCCGCATGTGGCTTGCAAGCCCTAGTTTGCCAACCACTGGTCTAAGGGATTAGTCATCTTTCAGGGTACATGAGGCTTCTCTCTTTAATTCCAGCGCTTCCTTCAGGCAGAATGTTGTGCGAAACTTGTTGTGCTTGACAGCCATTTTGTAGTAAGCTCCAGCCAGTTAGCACTAACCTCGGGCTAGGTTTCTATTACCCCAAACCCTATCTCTTTCCCATAAGTCAGGTCTTTCACCTTAAGGGCTAGGCCAAGTGTTTTGCCTTAAGGGCTAGGCCAGGTGTTTCACCTTAAGGGCTAGGCCTCATTCCTCTTTCTCCCTATAAATACCCCGAACTCCGCCTGAATAAACGAGACTTGATTAGAACTTTGTCTTGTCTCCATTCCTCTTTTCCCTTTCATCCCTACTCCCCCTCTAGGGTCCTCATTGACTTAACCCTCGGGACGGGACAGAATATGTTGTGTTTGTCTGAGTTTGTTTGTTTGTTTAATAAAGTTCAACAAAATTTAATGGAAGGAAATTGAGCCTGTTTCATTGCAAGTCCTCAGCCAATTACTGCAAGGCTTGTCTGGACAGGCTCATGGAAACACTGGGCTGGTGGGCAGCTTTAAGGCCAATGACCTCCCCCCCCCTAATATTGCTAACAGGATATGCAGAAGTGGTAGAAGTTTTCAGAACTCTTGCTGCTGCTCACAGCTACCAACCCTTGCTGATCACAGCTTCCTGGCCCAGAAGATTTCTCTGAATATCAGGTGCTGCTTACAAAAGAAACTCTGCTCCCTGAGGCTCTTCCCAGCACATAAAAATCCTAATTACTCGCTATTCACGTTCTTTTCTGTGGGTTCATTCTCGCTGATTTGGTGAACCTGAAATGTCATTGAGTGACCATGATTTTCACTGGGGGAATGTATGGGGAGAAGCTATGTGTGTTTATTTAGGTTTAGAACATGCATTAAACAGAGCTTGTGACACAAGGACTCCAAGTTTAGGTCTTTGAATCTACAAATCATGTGATTGCTATTACACCCAACCGGAGCCCTACTTGTGCATCTATCATCAGGTAATGGTAGCGTGGATCTTAGATTTAGCTCATTAGACAGCTACTTCAATCTTCCCCCTGGAAATGTGGAAATTGTACAGCTGATAATATCAGGGGTCTCAGGTAGCAAAGAAAAACATGACGTTTAGTTTTCTCCATCTATAAGCAGTTTCACTTCCTTCATAAGAAAAGTCAGGAAAATCCAAAGAAACTCCAATATAGCATTGGTATTTGACAGCCAGGGAGCATATTTTTCTATTTCAACAGTTAGATGCATCGCATACAAAAGCAAGATAAATAACTGGACACTAAGAATTACCATAACCAACCCAATATTTTCCCCAAGATTGAAAATAAAGGTACCGTTTAATAATACAAGACACAACTCCCACACTTGGCAAAGCACTATTTTAAAACTAAAATTATATTGTAATTAGCCTTTCAAAAATCTGAACACTTCAATATAGGAGTCCATTAATAATCTAACCGCTGCTGCTGCAAAGCGTGGTCCTCCCACACGTGTAACTTAATTAAACTCAGCTTCTTGTTTCAACCGTCAGACCGTCATGAGGAACAGGTGGCTTCCAACTTAGAGATAATGGAAAGATGTGACTTCACGCGTCCACATAAATTATCTAAGTGTCTTCCACCTTCTTTGTCCTGGCGATTTCCATTTCAAACAACAGATTTGCTTCTACTTTATAGAATTTAAAGTTCAAGTATGACCTAGGACAATTCTAGTGAAAATTAAATGTAGATTTATACAGTGGTCTTTATTATTCCTCATACAACTATCTCAACCACCCCTTACCTCCAAAAAAACCTTACTTTCTCATAGAGCTAGGAGGTTAGATAAGTGTTAAGAATAATTACACACTAAATGGTGTGATTTCAAGGACAGTGAGAGGGGATAACAAATAAAAGCCACAACCTCTCCATACCGTCTCTTTTTTCTCTAATGGGCTATAAGTCAAGTGTCATTAATTCAGAGGCAGGCAGGTGGCTGGAATGAGTGCAGATGACTGAGTGTAGGAGAGGCAGGAGTTTTGCTCCGTCTAGACCCGCGGCCTCCACCCACCTCCAGCAGATCTTGGTTTTGCCTTCACAAGGGTTGTCAGATCATCCGATGCTTCAGGATAAGAAGAACATTCAAATTTTATTATTTTTTTGAATGTGGTAGTTAATTAGGTCAAACCAATAGACAGGCCCAGAGCAGTGGTCGGCAAACTCATTAGTCAACAGAGCCAAATATCAACAGGACAACCATTGAAATTTCTTTTGAGAGCCAAATTTTTTAAACTCAAACTTCTTCTAATGCCACTTCTTCAAAATAGACTCACCCTGGCCGTGGTATTTTGTGGAAGAGCCACACTCAAGGGGCCAAAGAGCCGCATGTGGCTTGAGAGCCGCAGTTTACTAACCACTGGCTGAGAGCCACCTTTGAGGACCTCTGCTGATTAGGATGTGAATTTGCTTTGCCTCCTGAGAAGAGAGATGATTTATCAGTCAGACTTGCCTCGAAGAAAATCTGTGGTCTGAGAAGGAACTTTGAAGAAGGAAGGAAGGCGTCCCACTAGTAAGTATGTGTGTGTGGGGGAGGGGGCCGTGAAGGGTGAGGGTGTCTCAGAGGTCAGAGAAGAGGGTCTATTGCAATTAAAAGACACAAATCACAGGGATGTTGGGGACACAACTGCACAGAAAAGAGAACTAAGGTCCATCTCTACATTCTCACTGAGTAGGTTTGGCCCTGTAGCAGGACAGCTGACATTGGTGATGAACACAGGAGCACTTCCCTGAGCGCTGAGGTTTCCATCGGCTTCTCTTGATGTCCTACAGGGAACACCTGATTCTCTCAGCCTGGACAGAGTGCGGAGAATTAATCCCATGTGCCTTCCAATGAACAGCCTTTCCTCAGTAATAAATAGGAGTTGGAGCATTAATACTCCAGTTTCTTCTCCATCTTCTGGGAGGACCACTCCACACTCTTTATAGAGTTCCCCACAGGATTGAGCCCCATGTGTCCACATCTCCACTAAGCACCCTTTACCGTCTTCCCATCTTCTTTCTCCACTCTCTCCCGTGTACTGCCCAGGATCATCACCCAAACCATTTAAACTCAAATCTGAGTCGCAGGTTCTACTTCTGGGGATACTCCAGCTAAGGCCCTAATTACCATGAAAACATCCCCAAAGGTCTTGCTGGTCTTAGGTGATCTGAGACCTTGGAAAGGATTTTTATATGATTGAATAGGTAGTACCGTGTTCTCTTGTCTCAAAATCAGGGTCATTTTATAAGAGCTGACACTCTGAGTTCAAAGTATAATTATGAAGAACAAATAAAATAATGTTCATAAATGTGCTTCACATATTAGCAAGTGTTACATAAATGCTGTTTTTTTTTATAACTCTCCTTGTTATTAAGATCCAATCATGGTGTGTCTCCAAGAACAAAGATGGGAGTGATGGTGGAGAAAGAATAAGCAAGATGAAGTTCTTTGCTGATCTGCTTAGTAAGTATCAGAGCAAACGTGTTGGACTGCATGCATGAGGCAGCTTGTATTAGATGCCTTTAAATTTATGACATTGAAACAAGGTTGGTGAGTCCATCAAGGTGGCCCTGTAGAGATCTATTCTATTTACAACACATTTAATGTATTCAGAAACTGAGTTACTGTTCCCAGGCCTGGGGCAAGATGAGAGTGGTCGACAAAAGTGGCCAACGGAAGACAGAAAGCCAGAGCTTCACAGAAAACTTCATCTGTGTAACCTACAGTGACTAATTCAAACAATAAAGTATTTAGTGTCTATGAGACTATTTATAGTAGAAAATTAATGGGCCTTTTATACCTGATTTAATGGCCCTTTAAAGAGACAAAGTATAATCACAGCATCATCAATGAAATGAATGATATTTACAGGTTGAATAATAATTAACTATAAGAAAGGGTGATAATTTTTCTTTAGCATTTTTGATAGTTGTGGTAGCCTTGAGGTGTGGTTAGAAATAAGTAACTGTGTGTGTGTGTGTGTGTGTGTGTGTGTGTGTGTGCGCGCATCAGGTATGTTCAGGCATAGCTCATTTTATGGCACTGTGTTTTTTTTGTTTTTTGTTTTTTTTTTAATTGAAGGTATGTAGCAACCTTGCTTTGAGTAAGTCTATTGGCACCATTTTTTTTTTTTCAACCAAATTTGCTCACTTGTGTCTCCAGTGTTACATTGGGTAATTATAGCAATATTTCAAACTTTTTCACTATTACTGTTTTTGTTATGGTGATCTGTGATCAGTGATTACATCTGTTCAATTACTATGGTAATTGTTTTCAGGTCCCATGAATTGGGCTTAATTATTCAGGAAACTTAATCCATAAATTCTATGCGTGTCCTGACTGTTTCATTGACCAGTCATTCCCCCATCTCTCTCTCCTTGGGCCTTCTTATTTCCTGAGACATCACAATATTGATTATTGTGATTAATAATATCACAATTAACAACCCTACAAGGAGCTCTAAATATTCCAGTGAAAGAAAGAGTTGTGCATCTCTCATTTTAAGCTAGAAATAATTAACCTTAGTGAGTAAGTCTTGTTGAAAGCCTTGAGAGGCCAAAAGCTAGGCCTTTTGTGCCAAATAGAAAATTGTCAATGTAAAGGAAAGATTCTTGAAGGAAATTAAGAGTGCTACTCCAGGGAACACACAGATGCTAAGAAAGCAAACCAACCTTATTGCTGATACGGAGAAAGCTTCAGTTTGAGCTGGAGAGAAGATCAAACCACTTGGAATGTTCCTTTAAGCCAAAGTCTAATCTGGAGCAGGACACAGCTCTTCAATTCTATGAGGGCTATATGAGGTGAGGAAGTTGCAAAAGAAAAATTTAAACCTTGCACAGGCTGGTTCGTGAAGTTTAAGGAAAAAAAACTGTCCTCATGACATAAAAGTCCAGGATGAAGCAGCAAGTGCTGATGTAGAAGCTGAAGCAAGGTGTTCAGAAAAATCTAGCAAGATCATTAATAAAGATGGCTACACCAAACAACAGATTTTCAATGTAAACAAAACAGCCTTTCATTGGAAGAAAATGCCATGTACTGGTAGAACTTCCATAGCTAAAAGAGGACAATTCAATGCCTGGCTGCAAAGGACAGGTCGACTCTCTTGTGAGGGGCTAATACAGCTGGTGAGTTTAAGTTGAAGCAAAAGCTCATTTACTATTTCAAAAATTCTTGGGCCCTTAAGAATGATGTTTACTCTTCTCTGCCTGTGCTCTGAGTGGAACAACAAAGCCTGGATGACAGCACATCTGTTTACAATGTGGTTTACTGAATATTTTAAGCCCATTGTTGATATTACTGGTAATTGACAGTATACCTGGTCACCCAAGTGCTCTGAGAAAGATGTATAAGGAGATTAATGTTGTTTTCATCTCTGCCAAAACAACATCCATTCTGCAGTCCGTGAATCAAGGAGTAACAGTCCCTTAACAACCTGTGGGGCAGGTACTATAATTATCCCCATTTTACAGCTGAAGGAACTGAGATAATTTGCCCAAAGTCATACAGCTGGTAAGTGGCAGAGTTGGAACATGAACCCAGGCCCTGTACTTTTGGATCTAACTTCATACCACACAGTCTCTCTAAGATGGAGTGTTCATAAGCACTAGGTACACATTAAAGCAAGAAATTCATTGTTTTAACCTTCCTGTGCATGCCCAGGCCACTCTTCCTCCGGCTAAAACATCTTAAGCATCTTAGCAGGAAGCCTCTCTGTCACAGTATTCTCCATTTGCGTTGTTCACTTCCCACTTCTACAGGTTCAAATTCTGTACCCCCTTGGCCTAGCGCAAATGCTACAGCGTCCAAGGAGCCCTTCCTCTTAATTCCTCTTATTTTCTGCCACAAGTGTCGCATCTCTCCTTGCAACGACTTCATACTTTATACTAATTTTATGGAGCTTGTCACCCTATATAGCAGTGACATATGTGTGACTTATCCCCACTCCAGCAGCACACTCCTTGTGTTCATTAGGGACCTTCACAGTGGGAATCCCTCACCATGGCCAACACAGAGCCTGGTCATTATATATATTGAAAATGAAAGATTTATAAATGAGTGGATGGGTTGAGGAGATCATTTGATTGAATAACAATCATTTCTACCTATAGCCATTTCCTCTATTTGCCAGGTGAAGCAATTGGGGTGTGGAGAAGTCCCTCAATGAAGACTCTTTGAACTTTCCCCATACCCAGGGGTAGCATAGAGATACAGATGCCATGAGCACCTAAGTCTTGCAGGAATTAACTGAGCATAGCTGCTTGCATACAATAGTGACTGGAGTCTGCTCTTTGAACAATTAGTGGCAAAAGGATTCTGAGAGTTGTAAAATGCAAATGCATCTGTCTCCTCAAACCAGGTTCATTTTCTTACCTTCTTGGGTTTTGCTGCTAAGGTCATTGCTTTTGAGCATCACCTTGCTCTGATGGATGCTTTGCTATCGATGTTGAAAAATATCTCATTGATCAGGTTCTACCAACTGTACAGGCAAGAGATCATGAAAGGAGAGAGTGGCTGACACGGGCCTGATTACTTTGCTTACAAAAGCTTTTTGTAGCTGTCATTATCTGGGCTCTGCTCCTGTATACCGCAGTGTCAATTTCTTAGAGAGATTGAGTAGGGCTGCCAAAGGCATTCTTCTTTGTCAAATGTTGCACATATTATTGAGTTTGTACCCAAGGAAACATTTATCTCTTGTGGCAGCCTTGCTGCCAGGCGAGAGATAGCAGAGTCAGTCCCGGCGAAGTTTAAGGAGGTCTTGATAGAACAGAAGGGATGGGTGTAGAGCGAACGAGAGTCATTAGTTTGAGGATATGTGATCAGCGTGTCAGCATACAGTAAGTTGACACAAGGACTGAGAGTCGGAAGTCTTTCACAGCTGGGGATGCTCAGTATAAGCTCGGTTGAGATCACTCTGTGTTTCTCAGACATACCCTTCTTTGACCTCTATGCCAGACTATTTTTAAAAGAGGCAACAATGAGTCTTTTTTAATGATAAACAATAGCTGTATTTGATGGATTGGTGATACTGTATTTGATTTAATGTTTAAATCACAATCTTACCGCATCCCTAATCCAAAATATATTAATATCATCACCACACACGATGCAATCAGCATGCTCTGGTTAAAATGCTATTGTCTCATGGCCTGTTTCTTCCTTTTTCTACCTGCTTTAAAAAGAACCATGGTACCAGGGTATTTCTAAAAGAAGGAGCAAAGTCTCTATCAATTGCATGATCAATTATTAACCAAAAGCTACATGAGACCATAGTTTATGATGCAAGGGGAAGAAAGAATGTAATTTCTACTTCTGATGCAAGAGGCAGAAATACCCCAATTTCGATGAGTGATCTAAATTTGAGCATGGAGTTAGAAAAACCTTTCTTTCTCTTGTAAAATGAGCAAGCGGGATACAGACATGACTGAAAGAAAATGAGTACCTAGACCTCAAAGTATTCTGATCCAAGGAATCGGCTTGATTTTCTCTCACAGGCACAGCGGTATTGGGGGAAAACACCTCCAAGATGTGACACGTTTTTTATGAAGTTTTATTTATTGCAAGAAAACAATATTCCTTTTATCTCTGACTTTTCACACCCTACGAATTCAGAACACAACCCCTGTTTAAAAATAACGTCTTTTCAGAAGAGAAAAATAAACTTGCCTGTACATGGAACATCTCCGAAGAGAGAACATGAACCAACAGGTTTTTAATTTCAGGTGGGAAGCAGGCTTTTTGGTCCAGACTTAATTGCAGATGAGAAGCTCTCATGTCTAGGACTTCACAAGCGACCGCCCGATGATGGCTTACTTTACACAAATTAAAAACAAGTCATTTATTTATAGAGGAAATAGATAATTAGCCATATACAACACACAGCTACAGTTAGAGATCTCCGTTTTCTAGAAATCAGGAAGCTGAGGATGTTTTAGTCATTATCTTCTCCCTGGAGATCATGCTCTCCTTCACACAAGTAGCATTAAACTGCTTTTTTCCGTGAAGATTGACAGCCTGGAGAGCCGTACCATAGAGTGCTGAGTAGAGAGCTGGCTGTGTGGCAGGCAGCTCCCAAGCTCTGCGAGAGTTTAATCCGTATGAACTTGCATCTTTACCCGCAAGACTGTTTATTTCAAAGTGCAAGCATCTGACTTCTTCCGTTTTTTTCTACTCGGCTGGATTTTGAAAATTGGAAGCACATTGTTCAATTAAGAACCAATTAATGTGACATTCCAGCATGAAAGAAGTGTTAGGCAAGAGGAACCCACTGCAAACTAATCAGGGTAAAGTTTCATTGAGTTGCGAGTTGCTGTTTCTTAAAGGCATAGGAGTGGTTTGCAATTATACCACCACCTCCAGCTCTTGGAACTTGAGTTCTTAAACTATGTAGGGTCAAGCTGAGTCAGGATCCTATGGCGATGTTCCCAGAGGAGCCCGATTTCTGCAAAAAAAAATGTGCGCCCCATGGCTGCACTCTTGCTCTCAACATCGGTGTTTAGTCATTGCTTTGCGGCCGATGTTCCTGTTTGTCATGTGATTCGGAAGATAAACAGCAACCAGAAACCCAAAGGGCAAGTTCTCAGCCCAGTTCTCCCAGGCAGAGTCTGCGCGGTAAACTTCAGTTTCCTCATCTCTTAAAGGGAAGCAACAGGAGCTATTCCATGGGACGGAGCGGCTGGGCCACTCGCTACCGGAGGAGAATAAGCCCTGGTTTTTGAACAAGTGCCAGCCTCAGCAATTAATCCATCAACTAAAATTCTGCTCGCAGTTCCAATTAGATGGAGAACCCTTCCCCGGTTTCCACTCGGGCTGTTGTGCAACATTTCCACAAGGCTAACAGCTGTCAGATTCCACCCCGGAGAGAGCTCTGTTTCAGCTACTCCTGCACGTCTAGTTCATAACGCACGCCGGGACCCAGGGGGTGAAAGGTACTTATCAGCATCGCAAGATGATATTTTTTAGTCGCAAATAAGCCTTGCTAAAAAGGCCGGCAAGGATTCCACTCTGGTTAACAAGTCACTCAACGTTCTAGTTGCTTTCACTGCACCGAGATCTAGTTGAACATCAAAGAACCTGGAGTAGCAGATTTCATAGGGTTTTTTTTTTAAATGTCGGAAGATCTCCTAAGTAGATAAAAAAATCAACAAAGATGGAAGTTCATAATCTCTCAGCATCATCTCCCATTTCAAAATGAAGGTGCCGGGAGATATTCTATATGGTTGTCTGGCAGATTTATGTATTTTTTTTAAAAAAAAACTTCATTTAAGGAAGCTTTCCAAATAATATTTTAAAAGAAACAGCTTCACCAACATTCTCTTCAGACCCAGAGAACCATACTGGATTCCCTTTTCCTTCATTCACTCCATTTCCATCTCCGCTTTCTCATCCAGCCATTCTCATCTCCTACAGTGCTCCTGTTCATGATGTTAAGAGACCTCGAATACTGCTGTTAACCTAAGAATAAAAAGACCTTTAAAGATTCACTGATTCAGGCATGTCGATATAAAATAGCAACACAATGGAGTAACCATTTTAGATGGCGAGAAAATTATAATTAGTCATATTCAAATACTCTAATGCAAATGAAAGTGAAATATTAACCAAAATAAAATTTTTGCCCATTTGCTTTCTTAGAACAAATGTCTTTTATATTTATTTATTATAACCTAGTGATACTCTTTTGAAAAGTAAACCTAATTTCACTTTATTCCCAAGGAAGTCCTATTAACTTAAAAGACAGTAGGTATTCGGTGAGAAGACTCAACTATAGGAAGCATAAATTTACTCTCTTTACATGAAGAAAGCTGGAAGATATTTTTTTAAATGGTAACCAAATATTTATGGCTTGTATACTTCCTTTCTCATTACAGTGTTTGTGACAAAGATGAATTAATGCCGTGCCATTTTCTGTTCTCATTACAATCTTGATCCAGAGATGAAATATTGGATGCTTAATGTTTTTATGAGTTATACCAGAAAACTGTACACTATTGACCTTTTTAATATTCCTGTTTCTGACTGGCTGGCATTTCCACTCCTCCTCTTCCTGTAACAATTCCTACTAATACGGAAGAAAAATTTAGGATAACTAGCCAATGAGAAAGCAGAATATTGAAAAGGTCAGTAGCCTACAGTCTTTTCTATAAATTCAAAGAAATTTATTAAGACATTGAAATCCAGACACTATAACTCATGCTTATGAACAAAATATGTAATTCACATGGGTGACAAATAACCCTGTTTTAAAGCCTTCTCATTACTGTGAAAAAGAAACAACATAATTATTCAAGACTAAAAACAATCTTCTACACATTTCGTATTGTTACAGACTGAGAATTGCAAAAAGTCGTTGTTGCTTTTGGTTGAAGGCTGCAGGCAGGCAGCAGAGACCCAGCAAGGAGGAAGAGGAAGGAAGAAAGACCCTGACCCATTTTCCCTCCCACCTCTCATCTCCCACTGCCCACTGGCTGAGCCCAACTGGATAGACGCCAGGGGACCAGAAAGGTCAGTTGATTCAATGCTTTAAAGTTCAGGCTCCAGAGATAGAGAGCAGAGTAGAGACGGTCAAGGCTAAAAGATCTCAAATGCTGGAGAGGGCCTGACACCGGAGTAGGAGAAACGGGGAAGAGAGAGGCATCCTGTACAGGGAAGCAAAGGACATGCAGAACAGCGGGAAAAGCATGAGCCAGAGCAGAGAATAGCCTCTCTTGCTCAGCACTGACACCAGCAGACAGCTGGCTGGAGACAGGGACATTTATTCTGAGTGGTTGTAAGATTATTCACTCCAACCAAAAGCCACACCACTTTCTCTGGGCTCTGGCAGTGCCTCATGTCCCTCTTCGGTTGGGTAACGGGTCCCCACAGTTGGTAGCATTACCACCTATTGTTGGTTTTCCCTTTTCCTGGCACACTTTTGTGAACCCTCCCTTCATTACTTCTGGGACTGATATGCTCCCCTGTGAATCTTGTCCTGCTGTCCTCCACCGACCTCCAAGGAAGTGACCACTGCTTCGTTGCCCTTCTTGTGCTGGTGCCCTTGAATCATTGCACCGGTCATACTTCACAGCCCACGTGTGTTCATTTCTTCTGGGGTCTGAAAGCTCCTAGAGAGTAGACTGTGCCTATTCCCCAATCCTGGAGCCCAGAATCAGTGCTAAAAGGCTGTATGAAGGAGAGCACCCCTGGGAATACTGCCTTGTATTAAAGTCGGTGTAACAGACATTTGTTAGAGTAGTTGGAATGTGCTAGCATTTTGGAGAGAGTTAATATTTGCCTCATCATGGTGAGCTCTGGTAAATGGTTTGATTACTCAAGTTTAACAGGTTTAGAGATTCAATTTTTTATCTCAAGTAGAGTCGTTAGTTGATTTAAATTTGCCAAACTTAAGAGATATGAGTATTTATAATAAAACTAGAGGCCCAGTGCATGAAAATTCTTGTACTGGAGGGGGGTCCCTCAGCCCAACCTGCTCCCTCTCACAGTCTGGGAGCCCTCATGCATAGGAGGCAACCTGGTGATCAGGGGAAAGTGATGCCTCATCACACCTCTGCTGCTGCCCCTGCCAGCAGCACAAGCTTTGGCCAGCCCTGGTTACCTGAGCTTCAGGTAGTCCTGGGTGGCTGAGCAGCTGCCATCCAAGGCTTGCCTGTGCCTCAGGCCGGCTTTGGGTGAATAGGGAGCTGGAGAGGACTGGTGGACTCCAGAGGTAGGCATGCCTAGTGGCTGGGCCTGCCTGGGGGCAGCCCTGGCCTTGCCTTGTGCCTGCCATCCCAGTGAGGCTGAGGAGACTGTATGCTGTCATCTTGTAGCTCTGAGCGCCACCATCTTTGAGGGCATGACAGTCAATTAGCATATTCCCTTCTTATTGGCTGGGGGTGCCATCATATTTGCGATGGTGTGAGGGTCAATTAGCATATTCTCTCTTTATTAGATAGGAAAATTTCATGTTAATAGTTGATGATAAAAATGATGATTGCCCAATGGACAGCTGTTATTTTTCCCTGAGTTTTATTATGAAAAATTTCAAACATACATTTTTTGAAAAAACAGGATATCTTTATACTCACTCATCACCTAGATTTAATAACTATTAACATTTTCCATACTGGTATCATTTAATTATCTGTGTTTATATGTGTGTACACATATACTCACTCATGTATAATACTTTTTGCTGAATCACTTGAAAATAAATTGCAAATATCATTAACACTTTAGCCCTATCCAATTCTGCATGCGTCTCCTAAAACGATGTTTAATCGCCTTCTAATCTTCCTACCACTATCATACCTAAGAACCCTGCTAATAATTCCTGGATAGCATCTAACTACACTTGGAAACAGTGCATTTGCTACCCAGACTTGGAGAGCAGGGGCACCTTTGCCCCAGAGGTGCTCTGGTTTCATCTCAATTGTGTCTGGCTTATTGAATTTTTTCTGGATGTTGATATCTGTCAGCTTTTGCTGCGGCCACTGAGATAAACAAACTTAACTGTGTGTCTGTGTGAGCATCGAGCAGGGAGGGGAGTTCTTTCTTGGCTTCAAGGAGGAGGCCTGGACTGTCTGAGACAGCAGGAGGGATGTTATCAGCAAGGAGGGGCTTCAGATTTCTCTCCTTCATCTCTTTCTCTTTTCCCTAATCCTGGGCTGAGATAGTTAACATTCTTCCTCTGAGCTGAATCTATTGCTGTCTTTTCCTAAGAGAAAGGGGAAGAGAAACACCGAGATATGAAAGAGGACCCTCCTGTGGAACTTGTAAAATAATCAAGTGTCTCCAGAACTCATACTGGGAGGCCATGCTGGCCCTCTCACTGACACCCACATCTTCCATGCTCCTGCTCAAATTTATGCTTTATTTGTTGTAGCTGTCAAAAAAACTTTAGGGCTCTGATTGTTGATTTACAAAAAAAGCAAGCGAAGCCTCTGAACTAACAAAATTTAGTTGTTTTGATTGATTTTTTTCCCCTACTCCTCTTGTGGATCAATGGACCAACTATTCTTTAAAATAAAATGTTCTTCACCTTTGGTCTGTAATAACAACATTACAAACAGAATTAGGTTTGAGGTTGGAGGGCTGCTTGGCGAATACTGAGTTAGCTCAAAGGGAAGTGGTGGTCTTAAAGGACCTGCGTGATGCTAGGGGCAAATGATGAGCAAGGGGCCTTTTGGAGTGGGTACATCTCCAGAGATCATCTCCTCCTCTCTTCTCTTCACTGATCAGAGTACATTAGCCAATCAGGAGCCACAGTACTTCTCCCCAAATCCCCTCTGCTTCTTGTGGGGTTTCCAGCTTTGGGTCCATCTCCACAAAAACCCAGGTCCTCTAGGACAACCATTCCCACCATGGTACCCATTTCCATTCAGCACCTCTGATAACGCCACCTCTTCCTAATTTCCCTCCCACTTTTTTGCCATTAATAATCTCTGATAATAACCTCACTGCCCCCATGTGTCTTCTCAGCTCCCCCACACTGTGTAGCTGACTTCCTATCTATCTATCATCTATCTATCTATCTATCTATCTATCTATCTATCTATCTATCTATCTATCTATTTATCAGCCTAAGTGACTGGCCAACTGGCTGACTGTTCAGCCAGCTAACTGGTAGCTATGATGTGCACTGACTACCAGGGCAGACACTCAACACAAGAGCTGCCAAGCTGCGGTGACTTGGCAGCTGAGGTTCTTGGGTGATGAGCCCGATTCCAGGGTGCATTACCCAAGGACTGCCCTCTCACAATCTGGGACCCCTTGGGGGATGTCGGAGAGCCAGTTTTGGCTGATCCCCGCAGGCCAGGCCAAGAGTGTATGGATTCGTGCAAGGGTGGGGTCAGGTAGGTTGGCCAGCCACCCTGTGCATCATAGTGACTGGCAGTTCCAGTTGTTCTGACCATTCAGTTGCTTGGCTTTTATATATATAGATTCCTTATAGCGATGTAGGAGAGTTTCTGTTTCCTTGGCTGGACCCTAACTAATACATCTTCCCAGTATAGCTCACTGTGTGGAAGGCACTGGGTCCAAGCACAGGGAAAGAAAACACAGTTCCCATTCAAGAAGCTCACACATTAGTGGAGGAAATAGAGCAACAGATCGTTTTAGTAAATGACGATAAATGCTATAAGGACACAATAATTGTATTCAAAATGCCTTCTGAGTTTTGTTTCATTACTGACCGGCTAACCTCGGTGCTGTGGCAGAGAGAACAAGCACTAGCTAAGAGATGAGAAAATTGTGGCTCTGGTACACTCATCAGTGGTGTGGCACTGGGCGAGTCATTGCACTTCTCTAGGCCTCCGCCTCCCGAGAGGGAACTTCTGAGTTTTCCTTCAGATTGCAAACGTCCTTACCGTGACATTTTCAGTCCCTCCTTTAACCATCCTGAGAGCCCTCCGGCACTTATTTTAAAGCTCTTTCCAAAAGGCATGACTTAGGCATGACTTACCCTTACTTAACTCAGGAGTCCCGCTTCTCCATCCACTGCACAACACAGCACAACATGGACACACACACACACACACACACACACACACACACCTTTTTACTGATATCCACAATCTCTCAATTCTAGACACTCCAAGGAGCTACTGGGGTGGATTCATGGTTAACAACCTCTACAATACAACAGAGCCAACAGCGCCGAGAGAGACTCAGCTCGAGAGCTGCAGAAGAGTGAGGGAATGGGCCTCCCGGGCTGGGGCTCTGCCACCCTACTGGGTGCATCCCAGGGACAAAACCAGGTCTGTCGGTTGGGTTCACAGACACGGCCATGGTGCCTCTCCCAGGCCCTGGGTGACAGCTGTGTTACAGTTGGAAAAAAAAAAAAAGCAGCTTCTTGATGGAGGAGCTCTAGGGCAACGAACGGTTCTCAACTTGTGGGTTGCGCCCCCTTTGGAGGTCGAACGACCCTTTCACAGGGGTCGCCTAAGACCATGGGAAAATGCAGATATTTACATCACGATGCATCACAGTAGCAACATTTCATGGTTGAGGGTCACCACCACATGAGGAACTGTATGCAAGGGTCGCGGCCTTAGGATTGTTGAGAACCACTGCTCTAGAGGAAATCAATCATGTAATATATATTTTAAAGTACATTCTCCCTGGAATATTTTTTTTTAGTTACTACATCATCTGAAAACAATATCTCTCAATTAATTATTACACTGGGATATTTAATTCCTGCCCATGTACAATGTAAATAATCTCTTCCAAACAGTTCGCTGTGGCCATCAGACTTTCTGAGGGCCTCACAAATGTCTCTTGCAGAAGGAGTCACAGATGACTCCTTGGGCTGATGGCAAATCAAAACACAGGAGGGCATTTCTAGAACCGTCCCAGCACGGTATTATAGGATCTGGGGGCACAGTGGTGGACAACGAGAGATTTGCAGCCAACATAAAGAAAGAGAAAAAACTCTGACTGAAGAAAACTGCAGCAATTGTAAGGGTTTCAAAGGCGGGCCTTCAAAGAAAGCAAATCTGCCATATTGTTCTCAGGAGAGTTGTGATTTAATACTTATTGCTTAAAACAGGCTTGCAAATATATGGGGGGAAAATGCACTTCACCTCCACCGGAGGCTCAATAAAAGCCGCGTTAAATTCTAGCAGCAAATTGAATTTTAGAAATGATGGGTTGCAGGCCTGCGAATTGTGCGCAGTGCGGCCCATTGGCCGTCTCTTCTGTTAGCAGGGGGAACGGAATGCGCGTGCTGGGGAAAACCAGCATATCTCTTCCTTCTGCTGCAGAAAGTGGGGTTCACGTCGCGGGAAGGGTTTGCTGTTCTTTCCCCCCAGTTTTCCAGAGCATGTGCTCCTCCTTTCCCACGGCCCTAGAATCTGTGTCTTTGACTTCCTGGCAGGGACCAGCGACTGGTTTCCTGCGTGTCCTTTGTGAAGGCAGGAAACAGAGGAGGTGCCTTGGAGACTGAGGGCAGCTTTCCCAGGGGCATGGCCTCTACTCTGCCCTGCAGGGTTCTCTGCCAAGGGCACTGGGGCAGCTGTGTGACTAGACCTGGTCCTCAGACACCCAGCATCTCCCTGCCCTTGTCCTGCTCCCCCAGCACCAGGCTACTGAAGCCAGTTCTGCTCTCTCTCTCTCTTTTTAAAAATATATTTTATTGACTTTTTACAGAAAGGAAGGGAGAGGGATAGAGAGTTAGAAACATCGATGAGAGAGAGACATCGATTAGCCACCTCCTGCACACCTCGTACTGGGGATGTGCCAGCAACCAAGATACATGCCCTTCACCAGAATAGGACCTGGGACCTTTCAGTCTGCAGGCCAACGCTCTATCCGCTGAGCCAAACCGGTTTTGGCAAGTTCTGCTCTCTTGAAAGGAGGTGTGGAGTCAGGCCTAACTGGATGCAGAGCTTCTGCAAACTCTGCAAGGAGACATTTGCGCCATTCCAGGTAAAATAAGGGCCCGGATCGCACGCTTTATACACTGTCTTGGGAGTCTCAGGAGACGTCTTCAGCTTTTAATTGCTTTGAGTTGTTCTCAGCCACAGTCTCCAATGAACTAACAGAAGCTATGCATGCATCTGGTGAAGATTAGTTTGGCGTTATATAGCAAGAAATACCTCCAATGACAGTGGCTCGCCCACAACAGAAGCTTAATTTTTGCTCATGTAAAAGGAAGTTGACACGAACTCAAATGAAAATTTATTGAGGTCCCCAGAGAATTGTCTTTATGTTGGTTACCATTTCGGTAATTAAAACTAATTTTTTTGCATGTATTTAATCTGTTTTAAAATAACAACCCCATGGCCTGTTAACATTAATAACACAGAACTTTAAAAAGTAATTGTATTTTCTAAAAAAAAAAAAAAAAAAAAAAATTAGTCTAAAGAGTGACATTGTTTTAAGTCTTTTTCAATCCTCACCTGGCTTCACAGAAGACAACTGGAATTAAATACCTGCTCCTGCCTGCAGCCTGCCTCAGCGTGCTCACTCTTTGGTCGAAGCCTCTGAGGAAAGTTGAGGCTTCACCTAGTTCTGTGATTGGAAAAGGGAACTGACCCCCTGAGAATTGCTGTCTTAAATCTCACTGTCTAGGATAGCGGCTGGAGCTCCAGCCATTCCATCCACATTCAAGGCATTCGTGATAGAGAAGATGGAAGGCAGGATTGGTACTCTCCCTTTAAGAATTCCTGGAAGGCTCACCACCGCATTCCTGCCCACATCTCTTTGGCAGAAACTCTGACATGGCAACATGAGGCTGCAAGAGAAATGTTTTAGTGGGTCAGCAACGTTCTCGGCTAAAATTCTCTTTAAAAAAGGGAGGAGAAAGGGGCGACTGAGAAGCAATTAGCAGTCTCTGCCACGGGAAGCATGAGTTAAAAGCATTCCAGTGCCCCAAACACTTCATTTGTTGTTGCCATGGCTGCAAATCATCCCAACACCACAGATCCCCGATCAGTCCCCCCGTGAAGAAATGATTGTTTGCCCGGCTAAATGATGGGTCTGCTGTGTGGTAAAGTGTCTGCAGAAGAGCGGGGTGTGGGATTGGCATCTCCCGCAGAGACAAGTTTGGGGGGCCTCTCAGAAGCACTGACAAGAATCACGTGAATTGGTCATGAAAGACTTTCGTGGTGGGATTTTACTGTGGCTGCACAGATACTTCTCTGTTTTGAAAGACTTCGAATAGCACTCAGAGAGGAGCTGTCAAGAACAGAGCTTGTGAGGGGAAAAAAAATTAGTGTTTTCTCTATGTCAAAGAATAACAAAAAGGAGTTGCTCAGAGTTAGTAAGAAAATGTGAAGCAACAAAGTTAAAATACTTTTACTGAAGGATTAGTTTGTGCCGGTAAACAATGGAAGCGATTTACAAGTATTATTGATTCATTTGATCCTCATAGCAATCCTAGGGGGAAAGTACTGTTATTCATCCCATTTTTTTATGAGGATATTGAGGCACAGAGAAGTTAAGCCACTGACCTAATGCAGCACAGCTGATGATGGTAAATTTGGCTCCATATTATATGTTCTGAAACCACTAAGCAATACTATACATTTATTCCTTTTTTTTTTTAAATAACCGCCTGTTTTTTTAAAAATATATTTTATTGATTTTTTACAGAGAGGAAAGGAGAGGGTTAGAGAGTTAGAAACATCAATGAGGGAGAGACATCCATCAGCCGCCTCCTGCATGCCCCTTACTGGGGATTAGCCCACAACCAAGGTACATGCCCTTGACCGGAATCGAACCTGAGACCCTTGAGTTCGCAGGCCGACGCTCTATCCACTGAGCCAAACCGGTTCCGGCTATACATTTATTCTGAGGAAAAGCCTGGAGCTGAGGCTAATACTTAAGGGAGCTCATTGGATGATGAGATAAAAATTTAACACAACAGAATTCAGTCATACTGAAACTGGTGATAAGCCACACGTTACCTTTAACTCAGTGGTTCTCAACCTTCCTAAGGTTGAGACCCTTGCCTATAGTTCCTCATGTGGTGGTGACCCCCAACCATGAAATGTTGCTTCTGTGATGCATCGTGATGTAAATATCTGCATTTTCCGATGGTCTTAGGCGACCCCTGTGACAGGGTCATTCGACCCCCAAAGGGATCTCGACCCACAGATTGAGAACCACTGCTATAACTGGATGCTGTCATTTCAATACTCCCTGTATTTAAAAGGAATAATTAGCGATGACTAAAACGTGTCCCTTCCATGTGTTAGAGTGACATTTCTATAGTAGGACTGCAAATTAATACATTAAAGTAAGCCCATGCCTCTTAACCCTCCTTTGAGTAGCCCAAACCTAGCCCTGCGGACTCACAGCCTGTGACTTCAGATGCCCTTCTCCCCCGCGTCATTAACCCAGTGGCAGAGACCTAAAGCGTGAGCCTACACACCTAATGGCAAGTGGCACTGAACAGGAAATAATCAGTCTCCTGGGACTTACCTTAGTAACCCAAAGCTTTACAGCAGAGCCTGCAGGCGAAATCTGACTTCCTTCTGCTTTATTGGGTCCGTAGTATGTAAGTTTACATAATAATCCAGATGGGAAACTCTGCTTCTTTAAAATAGTCCCTGTTCTCTCCAGTTCAGCTTTCCCAGGCCGCACCCCTTCTCCGCCCTCCCCCCCTCCATCCCTGCCCTGCTCCTATCCCTCCAGCACCTACTCCTCTCGTGGGTTTATGTTCCCTTTCTGTTCCAAATGTTGGCATTTGGCTCCGGGACTCTTGTCTCTACAGATGTTAAACGCCAAATCATGTTAAGCGCCATATTCCACCGTAGCAGAACCTGTTCTGAAATTACTTCACCTGCAGTTTCCAGTTAAACAGCAATCAATGGAGACATAGAAGTTATGATTCCAAATGGCCTGCTTGTTGGTAAATAATGGGCTGAAATGACAGGACAGGGCAGAGCATAAAATAATGGGATACTTGTCTGAAGAATAATAATGCAGAGTCTGGCACTTAGTAGGAGTTTTACACATTTATCCATAAGGGTTTAATGGTACATAGGCAGAGGTTACTAAAGCTGCTGGGGTTTGGAGTCTGTCTTGATAATTAGTTATCACTAGGAAGGTCATTGAAGGTATTCACCAGATATCTCCGCCTGTCTGATTTCAAGCACATAGTAGGATGGCACTTCCTGCTCCCCTGAGGTTGGTTGGGGCCATGTGACTAGTTCTGCAGAATGAGTAGGCAGTGGAGGGCATATGTGTCATTTTGGGCCAGACCATGTCATTGCAATAACAAGGTCCTCCAGAGCAATCTTTCCTCTGATACGGTGACCACTGTTTGCAATGATGGAGGCTCCATTAGCTTGGAACTGTGAGGAACTGCAATGGCAGAGAATCCTGCCAGCCTATCATAGACACATTGCATGAACAAGAAACAAAACCTCACAGTTATAACCCAGTAAGATAAGTATTAGAAGCAGCATTAGAACAGAAAACTGGAGAAGAACCAAGCAATACTTAAAGAGATGGAGTTATATTTATTACACGCGGGTCCAGAGGAAAATGTCTCTCAAATTTTGGGCCCCAACATGGAGGACTTTTCCTTATTTACTCTATATGTTTTTACCATCTTTGTCTCCCAAATATGGGGTGTTTCTGGCCCCTTTTGCAAGTTCTTAAAGAGCCCCTATGTGCTGGGGGCCTTGCAACCTCAACCAAAGGCCTGGCCTGGTGCCAGCCCTGATCATTTTGTCCGGGGAAGGTTTAATGGCCTCTCTGAAGTGGGAGTAGTCTTATTTTCCTTATTATTTAAGCAAGCAAGCATTTCCAGAAGCCAAATAGCAGGGTTAAAATTTCAAACAGCAGTTTTGATATAAGATGGATGCTTCAGCATAACCTATCACATCCTGACTGAAACAATCACTAATGTTCATTAAAAGTTCTAAGTCAAGATTTTTAAAAGGCTGAAATCATTAACTTGGATCCTTCGCAAGTTAGACGTAGTGAAAATGCTTCTTTAGGCCCCGTGTCTCCGTGGCTCTCGGATCCTGGGCTCCTTTTCTAAGGCCTCCTGCCACCCAGGAACTCTGCTCCGGCTCTTCCAGCCTCTATCCTTTGTCTCTGAGCTTGTCAGGAGCAGAGCTCTTCTTCTTGAACAGGGAGAGAGAAGCATCCAATAGCAGAAGACAGAGTGACCTCCGAAAGCTAATGTGCAGGGTCTTCCCAGGCTATATTTTGCAGTTGCCTGACACTTAGAGCCCACAGAGAACAATAGCCATTGTTTCTCAGCTCCACAGAGCCTTGGCACACTCCTTCCTACCAGCACATGTAAGCTTACTTTGGACTTGCTTTGTGTCTCATTGAGCTCCTATGCGTCATGTGTCCGCCAGACACTTTTGCTCTAGGGGAGTCATGAATGCTACATGCAAATGAGGCAACAAGACCATGGAGCATGCGTATTGCATGTAGTTTCTGGGCCCATTGAACTTCACTGACAAAGCACAAGTTCAAAGATAGAAGTAGAATGAATTTCAAGATGGCTGAAACAGAGCACTGAACCAAGACTGGATCCTTTGTGACTGAGGCTGGCCCGGTGTGGCCAATACCTCTCAATGCCTACCCAGCCAGCCTCCAGTTCCTTCTTTCTGGAAAGGGGAAATAGATATTTCTTTGGTTCAGATGATCAATGTGCTCAGTTGAGTCTCTGTATGTCCCGAGCCTTCCTTGAAGCCAGAGGGATGGTGGCAGAATTCTTAATCGTGAGATAGAAGCACAGGCCTACGGGCCCTTCTGGAAAGTCCTGATTTCAAAACACATTCATTGTCCCTTGTTTCTTCTTTTTGTTCCTGCTTCTAATGGGGGTAGGGGAATGGAGGATGGGCAGCCAGTTGCCCTTGAGGCAGTGAGCGTGAAGGTAGGGCCACATGGTCAGGAGGCTGGAACAGAAGGCTGAAGAGATCGTGGATTTCCTGAGGCTCCACTTCTTATGTGAGGTCAATAAATCCCTGTTTGATTAAGCCACTATATTTCAGGTGTCTGTTACTTCAGAGTGCAATCATAACTTGTACCCATTAATTTTAAACACCACTTTTATCCTGTATTTTCCCATAGATACATGATTCTCTTTCTGTACTCTTAAACAGTGCAAGTGAATTTTGAAATACATTTCTATGCTGAAATTACACTCTTTTTTTAAAAAACAGGTATAGATTTATAGCATCTTTTGAAATCTGTTAGAGCAATGCCCCTTTGTTCTTTCTTTTTTTGTAAAAGGTCTCGGTTAATTCTCTCCACATTCACTTCCATCTGAATTTTAAAGTAAGCTTGTCAAGTTCTGAGAAAATTCAGTAGAATTTTGACTGGGATTATATTAAATTTATGAATTCATTCAGGGAGAATTGAAATCTTTAAAACTCACCATTTCCATTAAGAACACTGAGTTTTTCGGACCACGCTTAAGTCCTTCAGCTGATTTTTAGTTTCACCTGCATATAGGTCTCGCATATTCTTATTAGATGTATTGCTAGGTATTATATAGCTTTGGTTCCTATTGTGAATGGGATTTTTTTCCATTGTATTTTCAAATTGGTTTTGCTAATTTATAGCAAACATATTATTGTTTTTATTAATCTAGATTTTGCATTTAGCCAGTTGGCTACATTATTTCCCATAGATGCTTTCTAGGATCCCATTTCAGGTCTAAAAGTGCTAGAATTAGTGACAGATCTTTGTAATCGGGAGAAGTTATACTGGTCCAGGTCAAAGCTTTGTGGGATGTATGAGATTTCATTACTTAAGGCTGTCTAATTCTTCTGGTGGAAATGTCTTCAAGTCTATTTGTGTATTTTTAGTGATAAGTTATTTAACTTTTCTCTAGGATCCTTTGCATTTCTATTTGTTTAATGCCTACCTTCACATTTCTTCCCAAAGGTGACATATAAGATAGGCGATTGAGAATTTCAATTGAAAATGTCCAAACGTCTCCAATATAGCTCACATGTTCTTCATGTTAATCAAGATCATTTTTTGTCCCCCAACTCAAAGACCTAAAACCTAAATTCAGATTTCCTTTACTAGAAAAAAATATTGAAAGGCCCAGCCAAGTTTTTAATGAAAGATTTTAGAGTTTTGGCTTACTAGATTACTAGATTACTAGATTACTGAATTTAGAATGGGTTCAGAAAGAAAAGATGTTTCCACCCATATCTCCAAGTTTCTAAGCAATGTTTCTTCCAATGGTAATGTCAAAAGATATTTAGCACTCAACCCCCAATATCTTGCTTTTAATCACGGAAATACACATCTTTTAATGGACCATGATTCAAACTTGGACTTAACCATGATAGCTGCGTTGCATGCCATCCATGTATCCTCATATGTGGAACATTTTAAGCTCTTCCAACCTAAATGAGCAGTAGGGGGGAATTAGGAAGAGACAGGAAGCATAATTTTTCAAATAGATAAGTCTCTGAAATATTTCTTGAGAATATTTAAAGATATCTCTGCGGAGTAGTGATCTCAGAATCAAGTGGCCTGGATTAAAACTCGACTCTCCTACTTGCTATCTGTGGCACGACCATAAATCATTCTCAACTTCCCTAAGTGTAGTTTTTCTCTAAGAGGAATGCTGTTAGGATAAAGTGAGACACGGTTGAAAAAAGAACCATGTAAACTGAACAGTGCTGTGCATATGTGAGCTGTTGGTGATTTCAGGATGCTGAACACTTCTTTGCCTGCTCTAATATGCATTGGAATATATAACCCAAAGGGGAAAAGAACCCCAAGACATCGTCAATACATGAGAAAATCCCACTTAAGAATGTTGAAAACCTTTACAAAATACATAATTAAAGTAAAATTCTTGACTTTATACTAAAATATTGATGAAAATGCTCAAAAATGAGTCATAAAATATAAATGCAAAGTAGGTAGCATTGTTTTGATGTTTGAACGAGTGGCTTAGACATCTTAAAAGAAAAAAACAGCTGTGACAACTTGATTGACTCCAATGCACAGAATTACTTCATTTTTTATCAAGCTCCCTCCCACCTCCACCTGATGTCTTTCCCTGGGTTGGAGAGCATGCACTTTTCTGGTTGGTTAGATTCTGTTTCTTGATGGTGTGTAGGTAGTGCTGGCTTTCAGATCATCATGGTCATTATCATCATCATTGCTGCAATAATTCCCTATTGCTGCTGTAACAAATTACCAAAAACTTAGAGGAGGGCTTGCTGGAACCTGGTGCTGGTTGAACTCCTCAGAACCTGAGTCTAGTCCTCTCTGTTTTCCCCTGTGAGAATGTAGTAACTGATACACGCTTTCCCTTTATCTTTGCCAGTGATGACACCTTCTCTTTCTGGCCCTGTGGTTTTGTTTCTGGTTCTCTAGTCTTTCGGCTTCTTTATTGACTTCCTGTCCTTGATCCATGTCTCTTTTTTTAGGTTCTTGTTCTTCACTGTAAAAAAAACACCAAATACAGAGCAGAGTGAATTTCAATCCTGAAGCCAAATGACCCCAATTGTCCAAAGACACTTTTTTTTTTAAAAAGCTCTAGTCTGAGCTTAGAGGCTTTGCAGAAGATCTGTGGCCTGGATTCCCAACAGGCTGGTGTGCTAGTCATGAGAAAAAGACTACAAATAATCATGGGACTTGAAGAAACATGGCTCAGGAAGGTCTTCAGAATGTATGACACCAATCCAGTCTCAAAGCTCTTCCTTTCTCACTCCTTCTCCCTTCCCTTTTTCTAAGACCTTGTATAAGAAGTAAAAGGCATTCATTCTATGGCATTTGGATGAAGATGAGCATCTTGTGCTTGTGTGTTGCTTTGGGGATAGGTGAGATGGGGTGGAGATGGGCTAGAACCTGAGAATTTTGATAGAGACAAGTGGGAAGAACGGCAGTGGTGACAAGGAAGAGGGGGAAGGCAGCTGGACTCTACGTCATTCCTCTGGTCCCTTCATCTATCACCTGCCAGTGTAAACTCCATTTTGCACTGACATTGGGGCATTGGGAGGAACAGGAATATGGGTGGGGCAAGGAATTGGCAAAATCAACTATGGGAAAGGAACAAGGAGTCTGGGAAGATATTGAAATCTCTCCACCCAGGAGAGAATACAATCCCCATTCTCTAACCCTGCCCAAAGATTGTGAAGATTGTGTTTTTGTAGGACACAGTATAGTTGTGTATGTAAAACATGTACAGACAACTTGAGAAAAGGTTGGTTGGATTGTTTATTTAGTTAGCAATTATTTATTAGTACTGTTGTCTGCCAAGTCCTGTTCTAAGCATCTTATAACTACTAACTCATTGAATCCTGATTCTACTCTGTGAGACAGAGACTGGGAGAACAATACTGGCTTCATTTCCATTTTACAGATGGGGAAACTGAGGTTCAGAAGGGTTATGAACCTTGTCAGAAACAGAGTTGCCAGCCCAGTCAGCGTGATGTAGTTTTTGAGCATTGACCAATGAATCAGGAGGTCATAGATTTGATTCCCTGTCAGGACACATGCCTAGGTTGCGGGCTCAATTCCCATTTTGGGGCATGCAGGAGGCAGCTAATCAATTATGTTTCTATCTCTCTCTCCCTTTCCCTTCTCTGAAATCAATAAAAATTTATCTTAAAAAAAGAAGATAGAGTTGCCAGATTTAGCAAATAAAAATATAGGATACCCACATGAATTTGAATTTTAGAATAACAAATGATAATCTTTTAGGGCAGTGGTTGGCAAACTCATTAGTCAACAGAGCCAAGTATCAACTGTACATCGATTGAAATTTCTTTTGAGAGCCAAATTTTTTAAAAAATATATTTTATTGATTTTTTACAGAGAGGAAGGGAGAGAGACGGAAAGTCAGAAACATCGATGAGAGAGAGACATCGATCAGCTGCCTCCTGCACGCCCCACAGTGGAGATGTGCCCGCAAGCAAGGTAAATGCCCCTGACCGGAATCGAACCCGGGACCTTTCAGTCCACAGGCCGACACTCTATCCACTGAGCCACACCGGTCTCGGTGAGAGCCAAATTTTTTAAACTTAAACTTCTTCCAATGCCACTTCTTCAAAATAGACTCACCCAGGCCGTGGTATTTTGTGGAAGAGCCACACACAAGGGGCCAAAGAGCCACGTGTGGCTCATGAGCCGTAGTTTGCCAACCACGGTTTTAGGGTAAGTGTGTCTCATATATCACATGCTCACAATTTTTTGCTACTAAACCAAATATTGCATGTGATATATGGGACATAATTACAGTAAAATTTCACCTATTGTTTATTGATGAGGCATCCTGTATTTTACCTGGCAACCTGGACTAGGATTTGAACACAATCTATGTGGCAGTCCAGGAGACGCTCATAGCTACCTTGCAATGGTGGTTCTCCACTGCTGATGTGCCCAGACAACACGAACGAAGTCATATTTCCTCTGTTACAGGCCATCTGAGAGAGAATAAGAGGCGTTTTCTCTTTCTCGCTCTTGGAAGGGTGGCCAGGATTTGTGCTCACCCTTCCCTGGACAGGGAGAGAATTGGGAACCTTTTCTCTTCCAAAGTCCAGGCCCTTGAGGCCATGGGACTAGATTGTCTCAAATTGTTTCTCGGGGTTAAGGGGGCCCAATCTAAGGGCATCCAAAAGTGGGAGGCTGGGCCCTCAGAGGGTCAGGAACCTGCACAGGCTAGGAGGGACTCTAATAGGGCTGGTCACATGTGTCCCACACTGTGTGCCATAGTTGGGATCTCAGCCTCAATCCCCACAGCCCAGCACTGGAATGAAAAAGCAGGGCTGCTGGGATCCTACCTTAAGTTTTCTGAGCTTGTCAAACCATACATTCCATGCATGACTTCGAAAGGAGAAAAGGAATGGATCTCTCCCACACTGTGTGGTGGGATGAACCTCCCCCAGCCTTGTTAAAATTAACATATGTAATGAGCAACTACTCTGTGCCTGGCACTTGCATACATTTCTCATTTAATGCTCACCACATCCCTGTTACCACGTAGACCAGGTCACAGAGCTGGAATGTGTTTGCCCTTCAAAATGTAGATCCCTCTGAACCCAGAGCTCGGGTCCTTAGTCGCGCCATGACACCCCTTCTCCCAATTCTGAACTTCATTTCAAACTTAAATCAAATTTAGCAGTTTAATCCCCTGATGCTGGAGGATGAAGCAAGTTCAAGAACCAGGTTTAAGGAAGTTTTTGTCATCAGGGTCTTCGGAGGAAAAATCATCCACAAACATCAAATGCTGCTGGGTTAAAGAGATCATATTTCAAGCAGAGTTGTTATTTTTGTTCAAGATTAAATGCTGTTTTTTAAAAAAAAAAATCCTGGGTTAAAATTTTAAATAGAGGCATCCAGTTTGGTGGAGCATTAGCTTAGAACAAGTTTCTCTCCCCAACACCAATTCTCATTTGATGCCCCCCTAGTCTTAGCCACGCATCCGATGTCTAGATTATTGGGCTCTGGTCATGCCTGAGCCACCATTTCTTGACACTCAGAGATCTGTGGACCACAGGAAGGACCCCGTAGAGGCCAGAAATGCAGTTCACTCAAAGGAGCTGAAGATGTTTACAATGTGAATCAGCAATTAATAGCAACCTTTATTCCCTCCACCTAAAAAGTCTCACATCTTTCATACAAGCAATACTAATTATGCTGTTTAGTTTTGCTTTTCCAAGGCAAATGACAAGAAAAATGCATAACCAAGGGACTGGTTGACAGAAGTGAAGAAATATGCGACAACTAAAACAGAAAACAAAAAATAATGAGAAAAATGATTAAAAGAACGGAATTGCGTGACTTGCTCTACTGGTAACAAGCCTGAACTAAATGAAGAAGTCGTATGTATTTATGGAGCCTACAGGAGAGATGAGGGGATATAGTTTTCCCCTAATTTCTAACTGGATTTTGTTTTCAAACTGGGTGGATAATATAAAACAGCATGAGAGTGCTGTCCTGGGGGCACCTTAGCTGTGGCCCTATAAGAGGAACTAGACCCATAGACAACGCCTACACCCCTATCCTCATCTTTAGATTCTATTCTCCCTGGATTTACCTGAAATTTCACAACCATTCATGCCTCATTGCATCTTTCTAACTCTTTCATTCATTGCCTCACTCCACCGCACCCTCGTGTCTGCTTAATAAGAATCTCCCTTCTACTTTATTTTATTTCCTGTGACTATGTAGCAGATTACCTCAAATTTGGTGACTTAAAAAAGAAAAATACCCTGTGAATTATTCTTTCACTGTTGTGGAGGCCAGGAGTCTGAAATCAACGTGTTGGTAGGACCGAACTTCCTGTGAAGGGTCTATGGGAGACTCCATTGCCTCTTCTAGCTTCTAGTGGCCCAAGGTGTTCCTTGACCTGAGGCTATAAAACCCAGTCTTAGCTTCTGTATTTATCTGGATTTTTCCTCATCTCCCTCTGCCTTTTTTTTTTGAGGACTTGTCATTGGATTAGAGCCCACCCATGTAATCCAGGATAATCTCATTTTGAGACCCTTGACTTAATTACATCTTCAAAGACTTGTTTTTAAAATAAAGTTACAACCAGAGATTTGGATTAGATGTATCCATTGGAAAGAGCCACCATTAAACCCTTTCTCCTAAACCCAAAGATTTTATTACCCTCTCTACATAAGAGACTAATCAATAAAAAATAATCCTATATAATAAAAGGCTAATATGCAAATTGACTGAATGGTAGAAAGACCGGTTGCTATGACGTGCACTGACCATCAGGGGGCAGATACTCAATGCAGGAGCTGCACCCTTGTGGTCAGTGCACTCCCACAGGAGGAGTGCTGCTCAGCCAGAAACCAAGCTCATGGTTGGCGAACACAGCGGTGGTGGTGGGAGTCTCTTCTGCTTCCACAGCCGTGCTAAGGATATCCAACTGCAGTCTTAGTTCCATTAGGAAAGGGCCTAAGCCATCAGTCAGACATCTCTCCAGGGCTCCTGGACTGAGAGGGCGCAGGCCAGGCTAAGGGACCCTCTTCCCGAGTGCATGAATGTTGTGCACTGGGCCTCTAGTACATTTATAGTCTACAAAGGCATTTTTAAAGGTATGCTTTCCTTGCCTCTCCAATTTTCTTACAAACCCAAGATGTTTAAAATCATCATTTTTTTTTTGCAAACATCTCAAATATCTCTTGAAACTCATTTTCTACATAGTCTTAGGATTCTACATATTCAGCTCTTATTCTTTTAGGCACACCATCGATAGTAGCTCTTTCTTCGTTGCTCTAACTATGTAGATCAGTTTAGCTTTCCAAATATCCTGGTTTGGCAGTGACAGTACTGGGTTAAGCCTATTCATCCCCATATCCTCTCTGGTTGGCACCCTCTTAACTCTCAAATCCTGGTTTGAATGAAACCCCTAGCTAGAACATTTTCTCTTTTGGATGAAGAACTTGAGGGACAATTGACAGAGAGGAGTTTGTTTAGTGAATGATGAGTGATGAGGAGGGAGAGGTTTTTATCTGAACTTGCAAAGCTGGAGGCTAACATGAAGAGATCTAAAGGAGAGAGACGGCATAAGAAATGGTCATAGTGAAGCCCAGCTGGCAGGGATCAGAGGTTTAGCATTGACCTAAGATCCAGGAGATCACAGTTCCATTCCCGGTCAAGGCACATGACAGGGTTGTGGGCTTGATCCACAGTAGGGGGCATGCAGAAAGCAACTGATCAATGATTCTCTCTTATCATGGATATCTCTATCTCTCTCTCCCTTTCCCTTCTTCTCTGAAGTCAATAAAAATAAATAAATAAATAAATAAATAAATAAATAGTCATGGTGTAGATTATGACTACATAAACTTTCATTCCGCTGAGGAAGAGGAGAATAAGCATCTCCTAATTACTTGGGGTCTGATTTTCCCTATTTGAAATCATCCAAGAGTAATGAGATTTTGAAGTCTGAGCCTTTGACCCAATTTTATGCTTTAGCTTGGTAAAAGATGGGTTCTAGAAGTTTTCAAGAAAGACATTCCCCCGAGGCCTCATCTTCACCTCTTTGTCTCTCTCAGCACTCACAACACAGGGGCTGTTTCAAGAGCTCAGTGTTTGTTCTTTAGTTTGAGGAAACATGCTTGACTTTTTTCACTCTGCCCTCACAATCCAATAAATCACCACAGGGAGTATGAAATGGTGCAATCACATTCGACAACAGGGTGGCAATTTCTTAAAAAGTTAAATATGCACCTGCCCTCTGACCTACCAGGTCTCCTCGTAGGAATTTACCCAAGAAGAAGAAAATGTATGTCCATAACAAGAATTGTACGGGAATACCGATAGCAATGTCATTCAGATAGTCCCCCAACTGGACAAGTTCCAATTACTCATCCGCAGAATTGATAAACATATAATTATATAATTGTGCCATGGAATAGCAATTAGCAATTTAAAAATGATTGATTGAATCAATTGCCAAGTCCTGTGGGTTTTGCTTCCAAAACACAAGGTGTCCCAAAAAATGCATACATACATTAACAACTGATTTCTGTTACATTTGAAAAAAATGGAATGCATTTGAATAAACACTGGCTTTATAATGACTTGAAGTATGTAGACACTTTTGGGGGGACACCCTGCCCCCACTTCTGTCCCCTCAGTAGCCCCCTGCTGGTCTCAGCTCCCATGGTTATCTGTCCCTCTGACAAATACAACAGTCTTCACCTGGCATCTCGCCTGCTGCTCTTCTTTCCTCACTCCTGTTTCCCACACAGCAGCCAGAGCGATTTCCTAAAAACGTGCATCTGACCTTGACACCCACTTATTATGACCCCTCAGGGCTGCCGTTTTCTTCTGCACGGAGTCTGGAATCGCTGTGGCCCACCAATTCTGACAGAACCTGCTTCCCTTGATCCTCCAGCCACTGCTGTCCTCTTGCTCACTGGGCTACAGTCCCCACTCTTTCTCCCAGTCTCTGGGGAGTCTCCTGCAAGTGCAGGCTTGTTCTGCTGGTAACACACCCCTCCCTGTCTTCACCCGGACAACTTGCTCCTCTGTCTCCTCCAGAAGAGGGGAAGTTGAGGGAGTTTGGCTCTGTCCCCGCTTTAGGCTAGGGCTCTGTTATGGCTTTGAATGGCATTCTGTGCTTTCCCTTCATGGAATCCTCACAATGACTGTGAGACTATGGAGTGATTGATATTTTGGTATTATTTCCCTACTGCTCTTGTAAGGAATCACCACAAGCTGCGTGGTGATGTATCATTTCATAATTCCGGAGGTCTGAAATCAGAAAGGGATTTTGCTAAGCTGAAATCTAGGTGTCGGCAGGCTGCACTCCCTCTGGAGGCTTCAGGGAAGAATTCATTTTCTTTCCTTTTCCTGCTGCTAAAAGCCACCTGTACTCCTTGGCTCGTGGCCCCTTCCTCCTTCTTCACAGCCAGCAGCACAGGATCCTCTCCCTTCCTAACCTCTGCTTTGCTATCACATCTACCTTTGACTCTGAGGCCTCACTCTTATAAGGAGTCTTATAATTCACATAGATGATACAGGCTCATTTCTCCCAGCTCGGGAACCTTGAATTAACCACAGTTTGCAAAGTTCCTTTTACTGTGCAAGGTAACATATTTACAACTTCCAGCAATCAGGTCATGGACATCTTGGGGAGAAGGCACTTTTTCAGCCTACCAAATTTTTCTCCCAAAGATGTAAGCTCCATGAAAAATAAGAACCATGTCTTTCTTGTTCATTGTTGAACTCTGACCGCCTAGCACCTAATAGATGCTAAATAATTCATTTGCTGCATAAAGTGATAACAATGAGGCCACTTGCATGCAAATGGCATACATTTTACAATTTCCCATTTCAACTCTTCATTTCAAAGTTTAAGACCACACATTTTATTTATTTATTTATTTATTTATTTATTTATTTATTTATTTATTTGTATTTCTGTAGCCATTAAGGAAATACAATGGGCCACTTAGTCTCAGGTCATAATTATTCCAAAAAACCACCTGAATCATGACTCAATGATTCACTAATTCTGTGCACAGAGTTTACCAGCATTACCTTGTCTTTGCCTAATCATCTAGCACTTAGGACACACTCCTGAAGCTCTTGCTACTTTAAAAGTTGTCTTAGCTGCCACATTAACTCCTCAGTTCACATGTACCAACGTGTATCTGCCAGCCCAGCAAGTTTCTAAGATACTTTTGACCTCACGCTATTTCTGCAAGCCAGATCTCTCTCAACTCTATTCCCAGCCTTTATATACCATCTCACTGACAACTCCACAAATAGAGAATGTGATATCAGTGTTCTGGGAGTCAGATGATAGCATAAAAAATGAGAATCACAACTCAATTATACCAGTATTGCTTTGGCCTATGCCAGTGGTCGGGAAACTCATTAGTCAACAGAGCCAGATATCAACAGTTCAACGATTGAAAGTTCTTTTGAGAGCCAAAAACTGCCTTCTGTGCATGGGTCACAAAGTTTTCATCGCACTGACCGTGCGTGCCCACATGTGGTATTTTGTGGAAGAGCCACACTCAATGGGCCAAAGAGCCACAGTTTGCTGACTACTGGCTTATGCCATACTGAAAATCTGCTTGGTAATAAAATGGGGGAAAAGGATGAAAGAAAGGTTTGTGTGTGTGTGTGTGTGTGTGTGTGTGTGTGTAAAGCCAGACACACTACAACCTCACATTGAAGCCATTTTACAATCGAAACGTTCTAGAACATGCTGGTTGCGAGGAGCTGAGGGGATGGGGAGATGGGAAGTTATTGTTTAATATATCTGAAGCTGAAGAGTTCTGGAGGTGGATGGTGGTGATGGTTATATAACAGTGTAAATGTATTTATTCCCACTGAACTCTGTACTTAAAAAATGGTAAGCATGTTAAATGGTAAGCATGTTAAAATATATCATACGTATATTTTACCACCATAAACATTTTTTAAAAAATTAAAAATGAAAACTTTAATCAACTAAAACAAAAATAGAGGAAATTAAGTCAGTTCAACCAATTTCTTCATATCATGTGGTCAAGAAAGGAAAAGCTGGCCACCTAGTTTTTAAAAGTCATTTTTTAGTATTTTGATCCTTTGTGGATACACAATCTGAATGTAAAACCATTGCCCAGATGGTAAATAAGAGAATTAACCAAGCAGATTTAGGACACTGTGAATCTAATCCTGCTCATGAACATTTTATTTTACCTATTTGTTTTGAAATCATGTCTTGACTTGCTTCACAAGAACCTTAGTCCCTTCCCCGAATCCAGGGAAAAAACACACACACACACACACACACACACACACACACACACACAATAAAAAAGTAAAAACAACCGTGAGTAATCTGATTGTTAAGGCGACTGCCTCCATCTAGCTTTGCTGGACTTTGAGCATAGCGCCTGGATTTATGAGGCTGGGAAGCATTGTTCATTTCTCATGGAGAGGCCAAGTGAGCTGGGATCAGCTTCAACAATGCGTCCTGCTATTTGCTATTTAGCCAGGAGCAAGGTTCTCAGCCAACACAATGCTTGTGCATGATGCTCAGCTCATTGCTTGTCTGTGCACATCCCCGCATGCAGAGAGGACTTTTATAACCCAAGTGACAACCCTGTGTCCTGTGGCTCTGTTCCCACCAGGGACAGGAATGAGACTGCATTTTATCTCCTCGGCTGCTCACTCTCTAAATCTGGGCAAAAGACTTTGAATTTGCTGGGAGTCTTCACACAGACAAGGTATGCGATTAAGGAGTTTTCATTAATACATAAGCATTTTGACTCAACCTCAGGTGGACAGCAAGGTAGCTAGGCATTATGACAATAACGTCACTGGATAAATATGATGAAGAACATTTCTTCAAGAAAAGGGAAACTAAACTGAAGAAAATATGGACAGGAGAGTCATATCTAAGCTACCTTCTATTTTGGATATTCAGGTCTGTGTTTCTGATCACATGCAGAAAGTCAAAGGAGAAGAGATTGTTCCACTGGGAGTGCAAGAAATTTTATTAAAAATTTTAATTTCAGCCGAAACCAGTTTGGCTCAGTGGATAGAGCATCAGCCTGAGGACTGAAAGGTCCCAGGTTCGATTCCGGTTCAGGGCATGTACCTTGGTCGCGGACACATCCCCAGTAGGGGGCGTATAGGAGGTGGCTGATCGATATCTCTCTCTCTCTCATTGATGTTTCTAACTCTCTATCCCTCTTCCTTCCTCTCAGTAAAAAATAAAATATATTTTAAAAAATCTAAAAAAAAAAATTAATTTCAGGTCTAATATAGCTATTGCCTGCCTTCTGCCCTGTGAAATGTGAGTCCCCTTAGGATTGGGGGGTGGAGGATGGGAACTGCTGATTCACAAGAAGGCAGTGTTACCTTCTTTACTCCAAAATATTATTTGCAACTCTCTACTTCTTTACAAGATTAAGAGCTTCTTAGCAAAGCAGATGCTGTATATCACTTATTATTGTACTCTTCACAGTCCTGAGTACAATGAAAGAGAAAAGGTTAATAAAGTGGACTCATTGAATATTAAAAACTGCTCATCAAAAATAACACTAAGCAGTGGGGCAAAATTCTCAATGTCTTGCATCCATTCAGAAATGAACATAAATGAGATTTATTTAATTTTTTGCTTCCAGCCATGTCTAAGTAACAAGAATCTAAATTGCCTTTCTTCCTAAAACAGCTATAAAACTGGACACAATAGATAGCACAATGTTTATTAACATTTGAACAGAAAACAGTGAAAGACAGTGAATCCTGAGAGATGGGAAACAAATACAGAGAGCCCTACACTTGCCCTGGTTTGCTGCCAGGAGAGAGTTTTTGGCCATGACACGGAACATGGGAACCCATGACAGTGGAGAGAAATGGAAGTCTGTGAGGCTGGGTTTTGTAGGATAGAAATCAGTTAAAAACAGAGATCTGTAGAGAGTCCTGCTAGAGTCTTCAGCTGAGAACTAATCAATGCAGGTTTGTGAGGACTCTGTCCAGATCTAGGGAAATAACTCTTTGAAAAGATAGGAGAGACAGTAACTGGAACTCTCACAAAGCCAGAAATATCTTCGTTCTCATCAGGCAGAGTGGAAAACCTTATGATGTTTGGGTGCAGTTCTCAGAAGGTTTAGCTTCAATATTAAGACAAAAGTAAACTTAAAATAAAAGATCAAATGTAGTTCTGAAAGTATCAAACTATCAATAACTCAACTGTATACCAAAACAAAGTTCAAGAATATCTACAGGAATACAAAAATATCCAGCAACCAAAAAGGTAAAATTCTCAATATCTGACATCCACTCAGAAATGAACAGAATTAACACATCCAATTAACAATGGACACAATAAAGTATGACCCATAATGAGGATAAAAATCAATTAAGTGCAACTTATATAAGAATTATACTGATAATAGACTTAGTAGTCAATGCATTAAAGGAGTTTTTATAACAGTAAGAGAGGCCCATTGCATGAAATTTGTACAAGGGGCTCGGCTTCGTGCAGCAGGTCATCTGGTCTAATTAGCATATTACCCATTTATTAGTATAGATTTAATAAATTAAAGAAGCTAGAGAAAAGATTACACCTGGAGCCTAGAGAAACAGAAGACATAAAATGACTCAAATTGACATTCTAAAGATGAAAACTATAACAGATTAAATATTGGAGAAAAAAGATCAGTGAACTCGAAGACAAAGCAATAAAAGTTATCCAAAATGAAACCCAGAGGGAATTTTTTTTTTTTTAGTTGGAAATTAAAAGGAGAGAATGTCAGTGAACTGGAAGAGTTTCAAATACCAAATATACATGTAATTGGGGTCCCCAAAGCAGAGAAGATTTTTTCCAATTCTGATCTATTTTTACTAAATATACTATAAATACTCATGTGTTGTATAGATGTATGCTTTTAATTCTTGCTGTGTCATAGGATCATACATGTTTAACTTTTTAAAGAAACTGTCAAATAATTTCCCAAAGTGGTTTTATAAGTCTACACTCACTCCAATGTATTAGAATTCTAATTCCTTCATAGCTTATGTTTTATATTATCGCTCCTTTTAATTAAAGTCATTCTAATAGGGGGTGTGGTGGTATCTCATTGTGTTTTCAAATGGTATTGCACTGATAACAAATATTGTTGAACATCTCTTTATAGGCTTACTGAACAGTCCTATATTATTTCTTTTTAAAAATAAGTATTTGTTGAAATCTCTTGCCCATTGTTTTATTGGGTTATTTCTTCCATTATTTCTTCCATTATTATCAAGTTTTAAGTGTTCTTTATATATTCTGAATACAAGTAAAATATAATTACTGTAAATATTTTCTCCTCTCTGTGGCCTTTATTATTTTCATAATGGTGGTTGCTTTAATCCTCACCAGAGTATATGGTTTTATTGATTTGAGAGAGAGAATGATAGAGAGAGGAGTAACGGTTAATAGTGTGGATTTTCTAATCAAAGAAAGCATGATAATCTCAAGAGAAACATCAGAACTGCTTTGTTCAAAGTAATGTCCATTGCTAGCTACATATTTCCCCCATCTTTCAGGTAATTTGTGGATACCATCCCAATAGAACTTTTCTTGTTTTGAGGCAAACCATTCAGAGACCAAATTTTCCACTTTTTGTATGTTTGAAGTGTTGCTCAGAAAGTGCATGTGCCATCAATCAGAACAAATGGTAATCTGAAGGAGCAAGGGTGGGTTAGTACTTCCCAGGCAAGATTTTTTAACGTGTCTTTAACTAGTTTTGAAGTGTGTGATGGTGCATCATCATGAAGCAAAATTACTTTGCCATGTCTTCTGGAACATTCTGGTCATTTTACAATCAAAGTGTGGTTCAAATTGACCTGGATGTTCTTTGTCTTTCACGTTAAAATCATTACTTTCAAAGCGTTTAAACCAGCGTTCACAAGTATCTTGAGATGGAGCATGTTCACCATAAGTTCTGGAAGTATATGGTAACTTTCAGCAGCACTTTCCTTCAAAATAAAATAATTAATTAAAACTTTCCGCAAATGCGCTCTCTCTCTCTTTCTCTCTCTCCGGCATGAAATTGTACATTTTTAAGCGTAAAAATATTTATGATATTAACACCTTCAGAAAATTTGACATATGAAGTTTTGAAGCTTGTTATCAATACAAAATTGCATACATATCAAATTGCATATATATCAACATATGGGTAACTCCATCTATTGAAAAAAAATCCACCTTATTAACTGGTACACCGAGAGAGAGAGAGAGAGAGAGAGAGAGAGAGAGAGAGAGAGAGAGAATATCAATGTGAGAAATGAACATTGATCTGCTGTCTCCTATACATACCCTGACCCAGGACTGAACCCGACCTGGGTATGTGCCATCATCCGGGACTGAATCCGCAACGTTTTGCTGTACAGGACAGCACTCCAACCAACCCGCCACCCAGCCAAGGCCATAATGGTGTTTTGTTTGTTTTTAAGAGTTTTGTTGAGATCCAAAGACATACTATAGGATACACACATTTGAAATATAGGAGGTCCTCAACTGTGTTTTTTTCAATGTCATTTCATTGAAATGTTTATGAAATGTTGTAGAAACTTAACTCTTGTGCGGTGTTTTCTTGGCATATGAAAATTTATTACTACTGTGTTTTCAGCATTCCTATTGGTACATGTTCCCCTGTATGCTTGCATAAAGGCCTTAAAGCTCTAATAAATAAAGCTCTAACAAACAAAACATCCTTACTAATTGATAAGATTTTTTTCACTTTTAAACTCCCTTTTAATATACCATTATTTTCCACAGTATAAAGTGTCTATGTCTAATTATCTAAAACCCCCTCCATAGCTCAACTACATATTAAATATTTGATTTCCCTGGCCTGGCGCTGTTCTCCCATTATAGTTTTTAGTTCCTATTTTTTTTCAGTGAAAAAAGAAACTTTAATTAAATACATCTTAATTTTGGAGTCTTTAAGACACAATCTCAGCAATTAGGATCCTGATTGATATTTCCAACCTAAATACAAATCGGATGCTTCTTTCTTTTGTGTAGTCTCCTCTCTGGGTTTGCAGATCGGCCGATGTGACATGAGAACCACCAAAGGCCAAGCTTCTATCATGAGATCAGGGAACATCAGTCTCTCTCCAGTTAAAACAGAGCAACGTGCTTTCAAATCTCACAGCTTCCAGCCGGCCCTGATGTTTTCCTTTGGTTTGTGAAGTAGCCCAACCTTATTCGCTCGTGTTGTGCAACCGTCTTTGTTTCTGCCCAGACGACAGTACAGAGACACCCTCCCCACCCGCCCCCACCCCAAAACACACACACACTCAGAAAAAAAAAAGCCCTGGTCGCTGGTGTTCTCGCATTGGGGAGCCATCCCTGATTTCACAGGAAGAAAAGATATCTGATCTTTTAGGCTCCCTTTGTTTTCTCCAAGTTTTACAGCCCTTTTTATCTGAGAATTAAAAAAAAAAATTGTACATACATTTTCCAAATGTGCTGCATAATACAACTTCATACGTTTGGAAAGCTGACAGCTGCCCTCTGAGGTGGAGCCTGGCAGCCTAAACTCCAGAGATCAATCACTGAGATATAGTGATACCGCGCTCTTGCTCCTGGTATGTATTGCGGCACCCAGGAACCACTTATTTGAGATATGCCATCATAACTCTGATAGATTAAAGCAGCACATCCAGGAAACAATCGTGCAGGGGGGGGGGAAATGCTCTCATAGATCTGCCGCGTTACGGCCCAGACCCCAGCAGCCAGGCGGTGAGTCTGTGCTGAAATCGGAGCTTCCAGAAACCTGTGAAGCAGCGGGATGACAGTTCTGTTCTTCAACAGCCCATTATGAGCTAATTAGCATACATGAATTGCAGATTGGAGGCATTAAAGTGATGTACAAATCATTAATTTTTTGTCAAATCCATGTCATTCTTGTGTACGCCTTTCTATGGTAATGTTGCGTGACAGTGAGAAGAGGTGCAGTCCTCGGTGTGTAAAGAGGAGAGAGTTGGTGTAGCTGATATAATGAGATCTCTTTAAACATATGTATTTTTTCGGCTTTGAATATATCTGCTTGGGAGAAAAAAATGTTACACTTGTCCCATTAGGGTTAATTGTGAAAGGATGTTAATATATTCAAGACCCCAGGGGTCGTTCTACATGTTGTCTGGATGAAACAAGGGATGTAAGACCGAGTTCACATCTGAGCTTTCTTTTTAAGAAGTCTCCTTTTGATGACTCAAAAGAGCCCTAAATTCTTTCTCACCGACTACGGAAGGTGGAACTGGTGAGAAGGAGAGTTGAGCTTTTAGGGGTGTAAGGCCTCTGATGGAACAGATCTATTCTTGTTAACCTAGCGCCTATGTGAATTCATAAAGATGTATAGTGCAACGCAGTGAAAAATGGCAAACAACATCAAAGCTGATGTTTCCTACCGGAAAAAGATTTCTCAATATTAATTTGTGGTTTTTCTGTGCTGTTTCTGTCTATTTAATTACTAAAGCTCTTTGTGCTTAAACAAATGCTTGGTGTTTCATTTGAATTTCTTTTTTTCGTATTACGGTGGTGTCACAATGCTTAATTTGGTGGCCTGTAATAGTTTCCATGGCAACAGAGTCTAACGTTACATAAAAATAGGTATGTGGTATACGTTGGTGTGTGTTATCAACATGCACCATAGGTGATGATGACTTCATTTCAAAAGCACATCTCAGAAGACTTAGCTCTCCAGGAAACCCTAACTAACAATGCAGATATACGTTGTGATGTGTCTAAAGATATGGCCACAAACTCGGTTCGCTTTCTCCCCAGGGGAAGAGTGGAAGTTCTGAGGAAGAGGTGATGTTTGTCTGCTCTCCTCTTATAAGTTCTCTTCTGCCTGAGAGCAAAGTCATCCATGCGCAGGGTCACACTCCATGGACCTTTTTCTTCCCCCCGCTTCCTTCCCCTCCAATATTTTAGTCACACAAAACCTGAAGAAAATGAAAACCATGGACAAACTTCAGGGGGAGATGTTTTTTTCCAAAGGAAATTATAACACGAAGATGGAGGGATTGCACAGGGAAGGGAACGGGGAAGGGTGAGATAACTTATTCCGTTTGTGTTCCTGAGAGAGAGGAATTTATGATAAAGTAAAACATATACATCTGTATCTCGGCCACTTCAGTTAAGCATTTCACGCACCTCTCAGTAAATATGTAGGTAGATATTGTGTTATTCATGTTAGAGATACGGAATTTGAGGCTTAGAGTGGGAGAGTTAAATGTGTCACGGAAGATTTGCCAAAGCCTGTGTTCTTCATACAATGTCATCTGACTGCCCCAAGGTCATCTTTAGTGCAAGGACCAGAGCCATAAACCCACCCCTTCCAGATTAATTAACATCAGACCACTCACCCATGGAGGGGACGCTGGGACAATGATAATGACATGCAGATAACTTCGGCAGTTAACAGAATCCAGCTGATGAAGGGGAGACTAGCTTGGCCATTATTATCAGTAGGTGTTCTTTCAAGCTTCATGTAACAGCAATAACAACAAAACAACCGCAGTAGCTTCACTAACTAGAATGTATTATTTGTCAAACATCACAAGTGCAGAGATGGGCAAACTTATGTTGGTGTGGAGGTTCAGAGACTCAGGAGGTAAGCAGCTGATCTGCCACCCTTAGGATGAGGGTATAATTTTCATGCTCATAAACTGGCTGCAGATGCCCCGAACATCACAACTGCATTCCAGACTGAAAGAAAAGGCAAGTGAATGAACCATTGGGGGAAAATCACAATTTCAATATTGGAGGCCACATGTACTTTGACTCAAATGGTTTCCTTTTTGGTGTTCACCAGCGAAGTGTCAAATGACCTGTGGGAGCTGCAAAGTACAAAAGGCTTCCCAGATATGTGTGCTGTCTTTGTGCGAGTGTTGTGCTAATCTCCCCTGAGTGATTCCACTTTTAGTACATTTGCTGCCAAAGTGAGCACGAGCTGTCTCTTTTCAACAATAAACAATAACGTTTAGGATGCCCTCACGAAAAGACTGTGGTTACTTACCCTGTTCCCCCGAAAATAAGACAGTGTCTTATATTAATTTTTGCTCTCAAAGATGTGCTAGGTCTTATTTTCAGGGAATGTCTTATTTTTCCATGAAGAAGAATACAGTACACACTTATTGTTGAACCAAAAAAAAAAAAAAAAGGAAATTTATGACCTGTATGGTAGTAGTTGTCATCACAAACCAGCTCACTGATTGGCCGCAGCGTGGCTGGAGCTGTTCAGTCTCTTTAAATCGGGAGGCAGACGCCTTATGGTAGCTTCGGGGCCTTATATTCTGGGGAGGCCTTATGTTCAGGGAGGTCTTATTTTTGGGGAATGCCTTATATTACAGTGAGAGGCAAAACTAGAAGTAGGTCTTATTTTCAGGGGATGTCTTAGTTTCCGGGAAACAGTATATGCCATTGGCCAGTCATCTGTCAAAAGCCACCCCATAGAGACAAGGAAGCCCGTGGAAGAGAGCATTTTAACAGAGTCTAATGTTTTTGGTAAAATGGGAGTTCTGTTAGAAAAGATCGGAAAATGGTCATTGGGTAGGCCAGTGGTCGGCAAACCGTGGCTCACGAGCCACATGCGGCTCTTTGGCCTCTTCAGTGTGGCTCTTCCACAAAATATCACAGCCTGAGCAAGTCTGTTTTGAAGAAGTAGTGTTAGAAGAAGTTTAAGTTTAAAACATTTGGCTCTCAAAAGAAATTGCAATCATTGTACTGTTGATTAATGAGTTGAGTAATGAGTTTGCCGACCACTGGCTAAGCCGACATTCCTTGAGCTATATTTTATATACAACCAAACGCAACCAATGGTGACACAGGCTTTTGCCATGTGGAAATTGTTTTCATCATCATCATCATCATTGTCATCATCACTTCTACTTATGACATGGCTCAAACATGTCCATATCTGTTGTTTTTTTTATGGGCAACTACCACAGGGTTTGATCGTGGCCCCATTGAAGGAAGTTACTGCAGAAAGTATTGATCAGGAGTCCACTGGAGGTTGCAAAAAAATCCTAATTGCCTCAGGAACTTGGGAGCAAAGAACAGGCAATAGTCAGACTCAACCATAGAGTCTGAGGGGACTGCTAACCCGAGAGCTATATGCATGTGTTGAACCCTACTGCATTTCTCCGGATCTGTAGTTTGGAGATCTACAAGTTTACTGTCCTCTAATTGCCTGCAAGCACCCGGGTGACAGTAAGAAAATCTGGGATGGGACTAAAGAGAGATCCATGCTGAGTAATGCATGATATCACAATGATTATCTTGTGGGGAATGGTAACCACCAGTAATTAGAGATGGATAAGGCATAACAATCTCTTCACTTTTATATTGCAAGTAAATCTCTGATGAAATTTGGCCACAGATAAAGATGCATATTAAACATTTATTAGGAAGCAGACACAAAACAGCTCATATAACTATTCTAATAAGTCTGATGAAATTCTAGCTCTCAGTCTTTAGGTGTTCTGACTAGACCCGTGTGTGCAATGTTCACTTGAGGCAGATATGGCTATCTTCTAGAAGCGGGATTCAGTTAACCTCACAGTGCATATTAGACCATTTGGGGACCAAGTAAATTGCCAGACACTGAACAATCTAGAAAACAATATCCCTAATTATACAGGCCAGAGGGTTTTCTGATTTATTCTGTTTATACAAGCAGGGTGGGAATCTCTAGAATATTTTAGACAATCCACATGTATTTGTTATCACTATTTTCATACCCACTTCTAAAGTTCTTAAATACTAACTGACAAGTCATTAATTGAAAACCCTTTTTAACACGCATTATGCTGATTAAGAATACTGGGGTGCTGTTGGAACATTAAGATAGCTAAAACCACCTCCATCTTGCTAGGAACCACCTCTGGGGGTGGGGGGAAGGGGATGCTAACTGATTTGAAGGTTAGCTGATAACAGGTGGAGTGTAAATTTTTAGTTAGAAAAATGCTCACACTAATGGTATAGCTTGAGCTGCCTGACATATACACAACTTAAAGGGGAAAATGCCAACTCGGCATTAATCCTACAAACAGTCCAAATGTGTTGCCTTAAGAGGTAATCTTTTGTAAATTAGCCTATTAATATCATCAAACATTTTCCTACTTAGAATGAAAGTACAAATTTTAGTTGCTAATATTTATCTTGGAATAGCATGCAAATAGAGGAAGGCAACATTAAAAAGCAGAACATCAAATTATGAAAGCTGGGATTTATGAGATAATCAAATGTAAAGTAACGAAGAGTTATTAGAAAATGAAGATAAAATATGATCAATGTTGACTGAGAAGTTCAAAGCAAACCTTGTCTTGTTATCATCTCTCCTCTATGTTGACCCTGCAATGTGTGTATTTTGAAGGCCAGCTCTGATTTTGTAGCCACTTATGTCAACCGCTTTGATAATTTCTTTTTTTGTTAATAAGTACCCACTCTAGAATGTCTGATTTCTTTTTACATGGGAAAATAAAGAGTTCCCGACTTCTGCTGTGGGGGTTCAGTGCTCAGATTCTGCTTTGGGGGTGCAGTGGTCATCTGAAGAAATAAGGGTCTACACTACCATCCCTTACACAAAGGGGAGGCCTCCTGATTCATCCGCTTGCTTTACAGCTTTATGGGAACGTGGTTAGTGCTCGTTGGCTATTCTTCTGAAGTTAGATAAGAGCTCTTTTGTTTGTTCACTCCTTGTATCGAGACGATCTCATTTTACTGGTTCAGCGTGAGCGCACTGATGGAAGCCAAGACTGTGATGAAATGGTTGGATTTCTTGAGGGAGTGGTGAGGGAAGCAATGAATGAATTTTTACCCAAAGAAACTGGGATTCCTCTCTACTCCCCCCAAAAAAAAACCAACAACAATGATATTTTGATATTTCGTCTTTTCTCCACTTGTGAAACAAAGATAATTTTTAGCCTCCTTCATAGAAATGACAAAATAAAAGCTCCTATAATATGTTTAGTTAGGCACTAAATGCTAAATCAATTCTTAATGATAATCTACTGGAGTCTTTATGGCTTGATCTTCTGGGAATTAAAAACATCACTGGGTCTTCCTCGAAACTCTCCACTGGGAATAGCATATGGCTCCTACATTCTGTGCAATTAAACTTCCTGGAAAGGAGGAGTCTGGGAAATTGCAGACCACTGCGTTGCTAGATTAAAACACAAACAACTAATAGGTAAATGGGTTAAATGGTTAAGTGGTGATCCATCTGAGGATTGGATCTCTTAAGCATGATATTAAAGGATGAAGACCATGATAAGGAGTTCAAACGTGCTCTAGGCTTGAAACAGCTTTGGAAAAACCAGGCCGGTTTAGCTGATATAATTATTGTGAATTCATTGAAGTCTGTACAGCAAAGTATTTAAAGCACTGTCAGGAAACATTAAATCTCCCTCTGATACAAGGAATGAAAAAAAGGTAAGACAGCTCATTTTTTTTACATTAAAGCAGGATTGGGCCTGATTAGTCTTTGAAATCTTTTCCCCCAATTTTCGGGCAGCAGGAGATTTTTGGCTAGTGAAATATAAATGAATATCAATTGTAGATGACAACTGCTGATCCAAAGCACTTAAAATTCCCCGAGTGTCCTTTGCTCTCTCTGTCTGGCTGCCCGTCTCCTCGTGAAAAGCAGCTCAGTGGAGGAGGCGCTGGCTGAGCGGGAAATTGTGAGAGAGATAGCCCTTTGTTTTGTGAGGACATGAATCACTATCAGAGCCATTACAACATTGCAGGCCAGGTCACCGCACTCCCGGCCGATCTGCATTTTGCCCAGCGTCCAGGGAACTCAGAGACTTGTGGCCTTTTTGTGTCAGTGGAAACCAAACCTACTGAGGTCGCTACCTCCGCCTGCTGCTGTTTGAAAACCCAAGAGCTGAAGAGAACAATATAAGCGCCCCACGTTAAGATCCCCCAAAATAAAGATGAGAATTTGCCTAGGAAATATTTTTTGATCATGATTTAGAACACGAATCAAAGCTAAAATATTGGACCTATTTTTCGATTTGTACTTGGAGGGAAATGGATAATCCTTGGCCGTCAGAATAGGTTCTTTGGAGCAATTTCAGAGGCCGAATAAACAGTTCATTGTACACACACTAAGAGATGAAGTTGATTTGGCTTTTTGGAATCCAGGTCCTTATCTTTCCATTAGGGCAGGTTAAGAATATGGTAACACAGTAGTTCTCACCCTGTGGGTCGTGACCCCTTTGGGGGTCGCCTAAGACCATAGGAAAATGCAGATATTTACATCACGATGCATCACAGTAGCAAAATTTCATGGTTGGGGGTCACCACCACATGAGGAACTGTATGCAAGGGTGGCAGCCTTAGGAAGGTTGAGAACCACTGTGGTAACAGGATTCCAAGTCTTCTCTCTAACTACCCCCCCCTCCACACACACACACACACACACACACACACACACACACACACCTCCACTTGATTTCCAGATCTTATCTAAAAGATCTATTAGAACAAAGAATGGGCTAATTAAGCAACTAACCCCAAGACTACGCTGTTAGCCTGGGGGGACTTGTTTTATTCCATTAATTGGAGAGCAGCTACTTTATCTCCAGGGGTAATTGGCGTGTGAAGTATTTCTCTACCCACTTCTATGCGAGGAGATACTACCATTTACTCTCATTTGAACCCCGTTTTATAGCCTGGTTTAGACCGATCATTCTCCATTTTTCTGTGTTACTAATCTTGGAAGAGGCAATCCTCAAAGTGATTGGGAAGACTGCTCCATCTTTATCTGTGACTCATGCAAATATTTGGTGTTTTAGCTAAGGCTGTAGCTGATAGAACTGAACTGCTTAGCAGATTTCGGATTGATCCTGCTCTCCTCAGCCCAGTCTGCTCTTTGCTATTTGAATTGAGCACAAAAGGTCACAGTGAATCAATCAGGGCCTAGGTTTGCAAAAATGAATAGAAGGTGGTCAGTCATGGTAGCTCCCTTTTGTGAGAAGGTTATTAAAGTTCACTGGAAAACAATTTCCCCAATCTCACATTTATAATTGAATACTGCTGCCGTGAGGTTTCAATGAGATGAAGTATGTGAAAGTGCTTCATAAACTCTGTAAAATAAAGTCTGAAAGGACCTGTGTGGTTATTAACTGTGCTTCATGCTAAAGAATGGGATTATGGGGGAAGCGTCACTGTCTCATGTATACCCTTCTCTAATGTTTGACTTTTTAAAGCTACAAATATGTATGACTTACAAACTCAGTAATATTTAAAAAGGACCTTTCCTTTTTGTAAGTGTTTTCCACAGGAAAGGATGTAAAAATAGGCTATGTTTTGCCATTAACACTCACTGTGCTCTGGATTTCAAATGACTAAAACAGGGGTAATAATCAATAGCGTTTCAGGGAAAAAAATCAAATATCACAAATGTAGTCAAGAATAGGAAAAATGAAGCTAGATTTTTCAAGTATCATCACATATTCTGTAGGTATGATTTGAAGATTATTTTTTTAAGAAATTTGAAATGTGATCTTATTTTGCTTTTAGATTTGGGTCAAATCAACATACTCATGAATATTTAGGAATGTTGTTTGAAAATTGAACATTTGGCCATTTTTGGTCGCCAAAAGGATTGTCCCATGTGAGACTGTGTGTAATAAGATCAGGACAAATATAGAAACGGAAATCCCAAACACACTGGGAGAAGGTGGGAGGAAGGTACCTAAGAGGAGCCCTTTATGAAGGGGACAAGCACCCACCTCTTATTCCATCTTGAAGAAATCCTTACCTTGCCCTGGACAGTTTGGCTCAGTGAATAGCGCATCGGCTTGTGGACTCAGGGGTCCCAGGTTCTATTCCAGTCGAGGGCATGTACCTTGGTTTCAAGCACATCCTCGGTGGAGGGTGTGCAGGAGGCAGCTGATTGATGTTTCTCTCCCGTCAATGTTTCTGGCTTGCTATCCATCTCCCTTCCTCTCTGTAAAAAACCAATAAAATATATTTTTAAAAAATACTTGATTATTTAAAAGAGAGAGAGAGAAAAGAGGAGGAGGGGGAGGAGGGGGAGGAGAAGGAGGGGGAAGAGGAGGAGTGGGGAGAAAGAAATCCTTACCTTGCTGTTCCCTTCCTCTTGGATGTTCTCCTTCTGGTCTCCAGACAGCCAGACCTCCTTGGGACTTCTGAGTCAGAAGACTGGCAGTCTAATTCTAGCTTGGCCATTTATGAGCTGTTTGAGGCTGGGTCGATGCTTTAGAGTTTATTGAATCCCCTCTTCTAACCAGAAATCTCTGAGGATTAAATGAGATTGCTAACAAAAGCCCTCCAGAAACTGCACACCCACAAGCAAAAAGAAGATGGAACATTATTTATTTACTTTCCATACCAGCTTGTCTGTGTCAACATTGATGCAACTGACATCCCATCGCCTCAGGACCTTGTTTTTCGTAGTTAATCTGATAAACTGCTCGAGTGTTAGGAGGTGCTAATGAGTTAACTTAGTACCCTTCTCAGGTAATACATTTACATTTCAAAGGAACTAAAAGAAGTTTCTCCTGCTTAGTTTGGGAAGAGGAGAAGATGGTGGAAAAAAGTGCCTTCCTCATTTGCCAGGCACTCTGATGGAGCTGCATAGTCATTGTTTTTAAAGCCCACACAACAAACCTATGCGGTGTGTCCACATGCAAGATTTCGTAACAAGCATTGGCTACCTATAAGTGGATCGATTCATCAGGGGAATGTTAAGGTTATAATGTGATCAAAACAGAAACAAGTATCATTGTTTGGAACTTCCATCAACTGTATTTTTTGGTACTTTGTTTATTTTAATGATAGATCCTCAGGATTATAAGAATATGTATGCAGCCCAAGACTAATGATAGTGGTGGAGCAGACAAGAAATGTACTTTCCCTCTCTCTTTCTTTACGTTAAAAAAAAAAAAGAAAATTTAATAGAATATGTATAGTGAACCTCCATATGGCAACATTTATGGAATTTCCCCTCACTTGTTTCCTCTACCACCCCTCTTTTTTCTAAAATATATTAAAACAAATTAATGTCTGTATTATTTCAGTCCTATAAGACAATGGTGAAAAATTATAATTTTTCCTTAAAGAAGACACTGTCTTCATTGACCAGGGCTTTCTGAATACTCTCAAATACAGCGTATACAGGGAAGTTGGGTCCCCTTAACTTTCCCCTTAATTGCCATGGTTACAGGTTGTATTCTGATTACCTTCATGGTGACCAAGATGTATGTGTGTTTTTGTTTTGATTTTGATTTTCTTGCTTTGACCAGACCTCTTTGTGTGAGGACTCTGGCTTTTTTAATGTATTTTCTGTGGTAGCAGATGTGATGGTGCCCTGCCCATATCATCCCAACACTCACCATTCCTGAACATAAAGATGCAAACACCTGTAACTCTCTCTCCACTTGAGAGACTTATTTCATCCTAGGAACAAGGCAGGTAGGAGCGCCAGAAAATGGACATGCTGGGAGTATTAACCAGTCAGTGATGCAGGAAGACAAGTCCAAGCTATGCTCCATGGTGTTTTCCAGGGGTCCCAGGAGAATGGACCCCAGATGTCCTCCACAGCAACCTGCTTGTTAACATGCCTTCTATTGCCTTTCTACTCTTTCTTGTCTTGCTTTTCTACTCCCTGGCTTCTCTCCTCTGGAACATTCCTCATAAACCACATGGACACAAATCTTTGTCTCAGGGTTTGCTTCTGGGGAAACCCAGAATAAGAAAGTGGATACCAGGAGTAGTTATAGGAAGCAGACACTCAGTGGGGGACACGGATGGGGTAGATGGGATAGCCGCCATTACTGATAAGTGAGACGATGATTACCTCTGGCATTGCACAGCCTCACAGTGTCTTGGATTTCACCTCTGTGGACTGAGAGGGGAAATCTGTGGAAGGGTCTGTACTGGCTTATGCAATAGGTCCAATGCTTAAAAGATATGGGCACAGGCAGTTATGAGGATTGAGGAATTAGTTTGCTGTTGTTAGCATCCACAGAAAGGAAGAAAAAAGACTCAGGTCAGAGATCTATCAAGTTGGGGCATGGTATGAAAATCAGAAAGCTCAGTGGCAGTGTCTAAAGAGACCCACATCTCCTGCATTCAGAGAGCTAGGATCTAAATGTAAGTGTGGTGGAATGTCAAAGAGGCTGAATTCACAGCTCCAGCGTCTCCTACAGTGAAGTCAGGACCCTGAGACCTAGGGTGAGGACTGTCAATAACCCTCTGCCCCCTGATTCCTCTGTTCCTCAGACCAAGTGGCGGGGGGTGTCTCTCTCTTTGAGGAAAGAACCTTCCATTTTCTAAAGATGATGCAAAACCCTTCTGGAAATGAATGACTTCCAGATGTGTTTGTCCTCCTAATAACCTCTACTCCTTCTCAACTCCCTTCATTATTTCTACATGTGCATTGCCAACCCAATAGCCACTGGCCACCCATAACCATAAACTAATTAAAATGAAATGGAGTCAGGAACTCTCTTCCTCAGTCACACCGGCCACATTTCAAGTCCCCAGTAACCACATGTAGCTAGTGGTTACCATGTTGGACAGTGCAATTATGCATCCTCATCATTGCAGAAGGGTCTATTGGACAGGGCTGATTGAGACCAAAGAGAGGCAAACTTCCTTTTAAAACGTCAGATAGCAATTATTTTAAGCTCTGTAGGCCTCCTGAAATCTGTTTTTACTACTTAACTCTGCCACTCTAGCACGAAAGTATCCATAGATAAATATAAGGAAAGTATTACATAAACAAATGGGTGTGGCCATGTTTCTTAATTTTACCACAGTTTCAGGTGTCCAGCCCCTGGGCCCTGGTTTGCTAACCCCGTGCTCTGTAACAAAAACTAGAGTCAGATCTTAACACGGTGCAAGAAGGAAGCCCTGAAAGAAACTCCTGCTCTGAATAGAAAGAGAATTATTATTTACCGGAGAGCTTATGAATACCAACATGTTTCAGAACAACATGCCTGGGACTGTAACGTGGAGCTGCTCAGAGAATATGAATGTATTCATATTGACGGGGAAAAGTGTATTGCTGTGAAAACTGCCATGGTCTAACATCTTGCAAGGGGTTTCATTGCCAAGGTTTTGGATTTTGGCCATTCCAATAGGTGTGTGATGTTATCTCGCTGTTGGCTGTTGTTTTCATTTGCATTTTCCTAATGACATATGAGGTTGAGCATCCTTTTCATATGCTTATTTACCATCTGCATATCTCCTTTGGTGAGGTATCTGTTAAGGACTTTGACCCATTTTTTTTTAATTCAGGTTTTTTCTTTTCTTATTGTTGAGTTTTAAGAGTTTTTTTATTAATTTATTTTATTTTATTTTTATTTTTTTTTGTGTGTGTGTGTGTGTTTTGGATAGGATTCCTTCTTCAGATATGTCTTTCACCAATATTTTCTCCCAGTTTGTGGCCTGTCTTCTCATTCTCTTGATAGTGTCTTTTGCAGAGCAGAAGTTTTTAATTTTAATGCAGTCCAGCTTTATCAGTAATCTCTTTCATGGATCATGCCTTTGTTGTATCTAAGTCATCACCAGACCCGCATTGCCTAGATTTTCTCCTAGGCTATCTTCTAGAGAGTTTAGTGGTTTTGAGCTCTACATTTAGGTCTGAGATTTATTTTGAGTTAATTTTTGTGACGGGTGCAAGTTCTGTGTATAGATTCATTGTTTTTGTTGTTTGTTTGTTTGCATGTAGTTATCTGGTTGCTTTAGCATTAATGGTTGAAAAGACTACCTTTTTTTGAGGGTCATATATTTTTAAAACATATTAAAACACTGTGAATGTAAATAAGTCTAAAGGAAGTAAATGAGAGAGAGAGAGAGAGAGAGAGAGAGAGAGAGAGAGAGAGAGAGAGAGAGGCCTTTCCTAGATGAGCAGAAATTACATTTACTTTTTACAACAATTCTGTGAGTAGGAATTATTATTAAACTATTTGCTCAACATCAAGGTCACATAGCTCAGTTCCCACTGGTCCAGAAGAAATGCAAAAACCAGCCAGAGACTTCTTGTTGCCAGAACAAATGGAAGCATTTTAGCCTTTATCTAGTTGGCAGTATGTTGACAAGGCTAACGATCATCTTGAAATCTTCCCTCTTGACTCCTATACCATCAAATGTTTTCTTCTTTCACTCTGGCTCTTCCTTTCCGGTTCTCTTCTGCCATCTCGTAGTTGTTGGTATTTCCCAGAGATCCAACCACAACATTCTTCTCACCCCGTCTTTTGTGTTGTCTATTACAGAGAATGGACCTTGCTGAAAAGTTCTCAAGACTGCAAGGTGGACATAACCCTAACTCTCTCCCACTCTTGCTTTCAATTAGCCACTAGTCATCTTAAATAATCTCTGATATCCATGTTCTTAAGTAATCTCTTATATCCACCCCTTCTATCCATTCTCACTGTTAATATCTCATTGCAGATTTTTCTCACTTTCTGCCCACTCATTGAAACACTCCCTGACTTCTCTCCTGCCCCTAGCCTATTCCTCTCCAATCCAGCATCTGTCACACTGTCAGTATCCTTCTGATGCCACATTTGCTCATATGCCACCCTCCCTAAAAGCCTCCCACTGACTTTGGGGAGAAGTGATTTAACGTGATGTCTAAACCTATTCAGTTAGGTCAGAGGTCAGCAAACTCAAATTAGTCGACAGAGCCAAATATCAACAGTACAACGACTGAAATTTCTTCTGAGAACCAAATGTTTTAAACTTAAACTTCTTCTAATGCCACTTCTTCAAAATAGTCTCACCCAGGCCATGGTATTTTGTGGAAGAGCCACACTCAAGGGGCCAAAGAGCCGCATGTGGCTCACAAGCCACTCTTTGCCTACCACTGAGTTAGGTGGTCCCCAATTCTTCTCTCTCAGATCTTTTCCCAGGGCTCCCATTTGCATTTTCCTTAGCAAGTAACAGCCTCCCTACCTAAGACGTTCCAGGCATGCTATTGCTGCTTCCTGGGAGTTGGGATGCTTCTCCCTTATGATCTGTTCTGTTATCGACTGCACATTATTTTGATTATGGGTTTACTTCTGTCCTTTCCTGTTACACCATAGACACCATGGGGACAAGCATAGTTGGCTTTAGCACCTTCAGCCTCGCACAGTTTGGTTGACAATGGGTAAGTGAATGGAGTTCCCTCTCCACTGCTGAGCTCTGTGCTGTGATGATCCTATCTGCCTCTTCTGGTTTTATCTGGGGATTTTTATGTTTCCGTGTGATGCTTCAGCTCCTTCCCAGCCTCCATGGCCTGGTTTAGTCATACAAATAGTCTAAATAGGAATTCTAAATGGTATTGTACTCCTACTCCACTCCTGACATCAGACCGTCTATCTCTGAAGATCTAGACATTGGCCTATAAATTGTGCCTCTTCATCCACAGCTTTCCATCCCCTGTAACCTCCAGGCTCAGGGTTTTGTTTTGTTTTGTTTTCAGCTTTAAGTTCCCTTAACTGAAAGCTGAAAACGTCAGGCAGCTTTTGCCTAAAGAGATATCCTGTCACCTAGGGTCTGTCTTCCCCTGCCACCTAACAGCAATGTACCCTTTTGAGTCCCAACTGCCCAGAAATAAAACAGCATCGAGATTGTTCTACCGAGGGTCCAGGATTATCATGTTCCTTCTTGTGCCAATATAACAAGCACTGAATTGGCCCAAGAAAAATGGATGGGGATTTAGATGCACTTATTTGATTTATTTTATATATATTTTATTGATTCTTTACAGAGAGGAAGGGAGAGGGATAGAGAGTTAAAGAGAGTTAGAAATATTGATGAGAGAGAGACATTGATCAGCTGCCTCCTACACGCCCCGCCAGTGGGGATGTGCCCACAACCAAGGCACATGCTCTTGACCAGAATTGAACCTGGGACCCTTCAGTCCTCAGGCTGACGCTCTATCCACTGAGCCAAACCAATTTCGGCTAGATGGTACCTACTTTAGATCACGAAGTGAATTGGCTTATTCCATCGCAGTTATTAATCCCCACCCCCACGCCAGTCATGCTGGGCCTTTTTGCTCTCAGACCCATCTATATTGCAGAGAGCCTGAGCCTAAGACTGGGGTCCCAGGCCCCCGTGCCTGCTGCCTTCCATTTCATTTACAGGAGGCACTGGAAGATTAGAGCAGTGGTTCTCAGCCTTCCTAAGGCAGCCACCCTTGCATACAGTTCCTCATGGGGTGGTGACCCCCAACCATGAAATTTTGCTACTGTTATGCATGCATCGTGATGCAAATATCTGCATTTTCCAATGGTCTTTGGCGACCCCTGTGAAAGGGTCATTCGAACCCCAAAGGGGTCACGACCCACAGGTTGAGAACCGCTGGATTAGAGGGTGGAGACAAGAGAAGCCAGGGTATTTCCCTGCTCCGTGTCAGCCTCAGAAGTGTCTCTGGCAGTTGCTGAGTTTCTTTTTTGACTCCAGATTTCATTGGACAAGCCCATCATCCTTCCAACTTCCGCTGAGCTCCGCGAACTCTGTCTTCCCCACTCCCCTCCACTCTAAGTTGCTAATAGTTCCTGGTTTCAGCTCACCTCTGGGTTGGTTGCCTGACTGTCTCCTGCTTGCTTTTTAGTTCTTCCACTTCCTGTGCAACCAATTACTTTCATTCTCTCTTTTAAAAAATAGAGTGGTTTCTGTTTTCTGGTTTGAATGTCGACCCATATTCTCCACATTTGTGTCTCCGTCATCTTATCACTGTCGGTGGGCTGCCTGAATGAAGGCACACTGTCCGTCTTGAGCTCCTGCACCTTTAAGAAGTGGACGCTGGCTGATTCCACCTCCCACCCTCCCACCCGCTGAAAATTCTCAGACTCTGGGCTGGGAAGTCCCTCAGCTGCCCGGAAAGGCTGTGAGGCAGCAGCGTTCCCCAGTTTGAGCTGTGTGGGCTGATTCCCCAACAGTCCCAAACATTGTTGCTGTCTATGTGACAGCAAAGAAATGTTTTGGCAGAAGCCAGTCTGGGCATCAAAATGCCGAGGCCCATATGTTTCTGCTAACTCCCTGCCAAAATGTTGTTTCAGATAGGAAGAGTGTAACTTTTTAATCCAGAATAAAAAAAGCAACTGTAACCCAGGGATCCATGGTAAGCTAAAAGATAAGAGGGCAAAAATGAGTTTAAAATATAATAACAATGGCCGAAACCAGTTTGGCTCAGTGGTTAGAGCGTCAGCCTGTGGACCGAAAGGTCCCAGGTTCAATTCCGGTCAAGGGCACATACATTGGTTGTGGGCACATCCCCAGTAGGGGGCGTGCAGGAGGCAGCTGATCGATGTTTCTCTCTCATGGATGTTTCTAACTTTCTATCCCTCTCCCTTCCTCTCTATAAAAAAATCAATAAAATATATTTTAAAATATATACAATAACAATAATAACAGGGAGTGATTGAATTTAGGGGATTAAGGAAGTTAAAGTCTAGTGGTGAAGAAATGTACTGTCTGCATCATCCTTACCTATGACCTCAGGGACTCACCCAGGCACAGATGGACTCTTCAGATGAAACTGAAGACAACAAGCATTTCCATGCACTTCTTCCTCCTCCTTCAGACTCAGCCAGCACCAGCTCACCTTCTGGTCTCCTGGTGTCTGGAATTCCGAACCCTACCTCCGAGGAGACGCTTGCTTCTGCCCCCTCTAGTGTTGGGGCTCACCAAACCCACCCTCCTTTCTGCTTGTCAGTTTAAGGTTAGGGCTCTCCTCTCAGCTTTGCTTGCTATCTCCATGGTGGTCACCTTTTCAGCTTCAGTGAACTGTCCCCTACACTCCCCAAGACAAGATGGAGGGGGATCGCCTCACACCCACTGCTGCACTTGGTGTCAGCTAAAAAATAAGCTCTTATGAAATGAAGCCACTGAGATTTTAGGGTGTATTTGTAAATGTGTCATAACTTAGTCTGTGCTGACTAATATCCTCTTCCTTTCTTTCAGTGAATATTAGTAAGAGGAAGAATTTTGAGGTAGTTCTCAAGTCCAGGGAAAAGAATAGCTATTGTAGCATTGCTCTAAGCAAATCTGGAATGAAGTCAGGCAGAGTCCTTTTTTTATTCCTAATAGAAATTATGTATAAGATGGAATAAGATTTCAGCATTTTATGATATTTTATATAACCTGAAAATTAAATCTAAAGATCTAAGTATTTCCAAACAATTTTTGGGAAAAAGCAATTTTGCAAAAGGGTATACTCTGCCATTGCTGAAGGTATTGGTTCAGCCACTCTATTAGATCTCTCTTGCCTCCTCAATATAAGGTGGGTTTTTTTCACGCTTAAAGGCACCATTTAAGGGTGCAGTGGTAGCTTGGGGACTGTAAAAGCAGTAACACAATCAGGCTTCAGGGAGACTCTAACTGGAAACTGGAGAATTTAGACACATGGACAAGGCTCTTTTTCTTAATCTCATTTTTTAAAATATATATTTTTTATTGATTTTAGAGAAGAAGGGTAAGGGAAAGAGAAAGAGAAACATCGATGACTGGCTGCCTTCTGTATGCCCCCTACTGGTGATTGAGCCTGTAACCCAGGCATGTGCCCTTGACTGGAATCAAACCCTGGACCCTTCAGTCCGCAGGCCAACATTCTATCCATTGAACAAAACCAGCTAGGGCTTAATCTCATTTTTATCTCTTTCTTCTTGACTTCTGCATGAGTTTTCCTTTTTCTCTAGAACAGCTTTCTTGACTCTCCATCGATATGAAAACCTTTGGTTTCTTATTCTATATCTTCTAAATCCAGCGATATTGAAAGAATGCCTAAGTATCAACTCCCAGTTCCTGGGAGAGAGGAGTTAGATATTGTCACAAGGGCAGGAGTCACCCTCTCAACATGGCTGACAGGTTCCCACATCTTGGGCTTCAGGAATTTGAGGCAGAGGAGGACAGTTCCAAGGTAAGGGGATTAGTGGAGAGTCACTCCAAGAGTATGTCCTACAAATACAAACACAGCCACATGGGCCACATGTACACACACTCATAAACACACACACACTTAGCATTGAAATGTTTGCACTATTTAAGAACTAGTTAAACAAAATTGTAATTACTTAAACTTCTCCAGTCAGGAAAAAAAAAATCGTTTTATGTAAAATGTTACCATTATGGCCTTTTTTATTTCCCTCAAATAAGGGCTTGAGTTTTATAAGGTGTCTTCCAATGCTAAAGTTCCTTGATTATAGACTTGAGGGCTATAACCCAGTGAGTATGAATTTCTACATATCTTTTTTAAAAAATATATTTTATTGATTTTTTTACAGAGAGAAAGGGAGAGAGATAGAGAGCTAGAAACATCGATGAGAGAGAGACAATGATCAGCCGCCTCCAGCATGTTTTCTAATGGGGATGTGCCTGCAACCAAGACACATGCCCCTGACCGGAATCGAACCTGGGACCTTTCAGTCAGCAGGCCGACACTCTATCCACTGAGCCAACCTTGTTCCGGCAATTTCCACATATCATGCATTTTCTAGCAGGCACTTAACTAAGCACAGAAGATGTTTTGTGTTGCCCCAGCTACACTTATGGAAGGTCTTAAACTAATACTTCCTGCTCCTTCACTAGTTACCCTGGATCCAAATGATATTTGACTATTTCAAACATCAACCCCCTCCCCCACCACCAAAGGACAAAATGTTTTCTCCATTGGCAACGTTCAGCAGAAAACGCTGTAGTCTATAGTAGTAATTGCCACTGTGGTGTCAAAACCAAACAAAAATAATTGTTAAAAACTAAAAGCTAAAATCACATATCTCAGTACTTTTAGGTGGCTGCTTTGAAGGCATTGAATAGGTAAAATCCTGGGTTATATACAACTTCTGGCATATTTATTTTTTTAAATCTCAAGATCAGTACCTTATTATTATCACACTTCAAATATATAGACATGAACTGGATAGATAAAGAATGGTTTCAGGGTTCAAACATTCGACAATGCCTCCCTTCTTACTTAAACATTCTCATTCTTTGTTAAGAAATATATTTTTGCCGAAACCGGTTTGGCTGAGTGGATAGAGCGTCAGTCAGCCTGTGGACTGAAAGGTCCCAGGTTCGATTCCGGCTGGGGGCATGTACCTTGCTTTCGGGCACAACTCCAGTAGGGGGCGTGCAGGAGGCGGCTGATCGATGTCTCTCTCTCATGGATGTTTCTGACTTTCTATTCCTCTCCCTTCCTCTCTGTAAAAAATCAATAAAATATATATATTTTAAATATATATATATATATATATATTTTATTGACTTAAGAGAGAAAGAGAGAGGGAAAGAGAGATAGAAACAACAATGATGATAGCGAATCATCGATTGGCTGCCTCCTACAAGCCCAACACTGAGGATCAAGCCCACAATCCTGGTATGTGTGCCCTGACTGGGAATCAAACCATGACCTCCTGGTTCATAGGTCGATGCTCAACCACTGAGCCCAGCAGTCAGGCAAACAGTCTCATTCTTCAGTTACCCTCTCACTTTCCCAGGCTAACAGCAGACAAGGGATTAAGAAAATGCCCACAAAGACTGGGAGGTATATACGAGTCCCCACGAAAACGGAAAAGAAAGGGAATAGGCAGTGCATTAATACCCTTTCAACCTCCTGCATAATTTAGGGCTCTCCGCTGGCTGATTTCATTTAGATACGTGGTTGTTCACATGACTGCATCCACATATCCTATATTATAAATCCACTCATTAGCTGTTGTCAGAAAAGATTCCGGAGGCGGTTTCTAGTCTGAGGCCTTCACATACATCGTCATGGTAGACGTGCCCCCTAAAACTCTTCCCGTCTCCTTCAGTCTAACAACCCATTTCTTCCCGTGGCACATGCAGATGCCCCTGAGCCTGAGGGGCAGAAAAGTCTTTTCAAATGGACAGAACACAACCTTCGTCCTATATTTATGTCCATTAGTAAGAAAAATATGCAAATCTCCGAGGGGAGTGCAGCGGAGGGACCCAGGGGCGGCTGATGAAAAGACATTCATTGGAAACACAATTTTCTCAGCGGTCGCTGGAGCCCCCTCCCCGGCTGTCTGGACGCTGGCGGGGAGAGGTTACTGAGCTATGAATGCGTTTCCCATATTGGAGCTGAGGCAGGAGGGGAGCTAATGTACTGTGTATTCAAATGAGACTCTTTAAGGCAGAGCTGAAGCGAACTGGGATGCAAATCGCAGTGGCAGGAGCACTTTCTGCTGCCCTTTGTCCGCTCCGCCTGTGTCCTTAAGCGCATAGTTAAGGGCTCCCGGCAAGATGCGGAGCCCCCTGAGAAAGTAAACAGTGGTGCCCTCCCTCCTTTACAGAGACCCCTTGGTGGTGGGCCCTGCCTGCTGGAATTGTGGGCGAGAACGCTCTCCTCGCTCTCCTGGGCTGTGCTTGGGGGATGGTTCCAGAAGGACAGGCCACACACACACACACACACACACACACACAGAGAGAGAGAGAGAGAGAGAGAGAGAGAGAGAGAGAGAGAGAGAGAGAGAGAGAAAGCAAACTCTACTGGGGAAGAGAAACACTGGAACCCGGAAGGATCTAAAATGTGTTACGTGAAAGGAGAAGGAAAAGGTGGAAAAGAAAGAAGTCTCCTTTAGCCGAAACTGGTTTGGCTCAGTGGATAGAACGTCAGCTTGTGGACTGAGTGGTCCCAGGTTTGATTCTGGTGTGTGGGGGGGCATGTACCTTGGTTGTGGGCACATCTCCAAGTGTGGGGCGTGCAGGAGGCAGCTGATGGATGTCTCTCTCTCATTGATGTTTCTGACTCTCTATCCCTCTCCCTTCTTCTCTGTAAAAAATCAATAAAATATATATTTAAAAAAAAAAGATTCCTTTAAATATGAATAGACCCACATGGTATTTGTCATTTACTCCTGATTAGTTTCTCTGCGCTACAGACAAATGCAGGACTGAACAGCGAGGTCAGTGCCTCAGGGAAAGGACCTTTCCTGCCTTTGGATGCTCTGAAAAAAAAAAAAGTCAAATGTGATAAGAAGATGTACCCTGGCCTCCTCCTCTCCTCTCTGAGAAGGGGGATGCATACTTCTTTAAGTTATACATGGGGCTTAAACTTGGTTCTTCCGGGGAAATTTCTGACCCCGATCCTCTTCCCACTAATTCTTAAGGGAATTCCTGGCCCAGTAAGCCTTCCCCGTCATACGTGATAGTCCCCATCTGATAAGAAGCAAGCCCATACACTCTCACCCAAGGTCACCCGTGACTACTGTGACGCCAAAGGCAAGTTTCTGATGCCACATGCTCCTTTGGTGCTTTGTCTTTCTGCCCCCTCCCCCCTCATCGTCGGTGCCCTCCCTGGCGTAGGTTAAAGATGCGCCGGCGACGTGATGCATAGATGGAGCGAAAAGGATCCAGATCATTTGGCTGGAAACGGAGCTCTAAACAGCCACATAATAGAGGGCACAGGGCCTGTTGCTGTGCGCACGCTGTATTGGTGGCTGAACTAATATCGGAACAAAATGGCCCGGGCCCTCCTTTAAAAATGGCTGAATAAAACCCAGCAGCCCCATTTCAATATAGGAGCTAATTATGTGTTACGAGGAAATTAAAAATATGGGAGGTTTCACAGAGCCTATTGATTTTTAAAAAATAATCTTACTTCTGCTCACTAAATGGCAGTGCCAATGGTAGGAGCGCACGATCATCCTTTTTAGTTCTCGTGACTCTGTTTATTATTCATAAGAAAGGGGAAAAAAATCCCATTTCATAACTCTGTATGGGAAAGATCCTGCTCTGGGTAGACGAGAAAAGGAACATTCTGGAAGGCTAACCCCCTGATAGCCTTCAGTCACGTGCTCTGTTTGTTGCAATGCAGAGTACTGTGTGTGTGTGCATGGTAATGTGGGCAAATTGAGCATGCGTACAGAGTTAGTACTCATTGTATGTGCAAGAGATGCAGGCATGAGGGAACTTAGTACACAGCAAGCAGGAGCCCAGTTTCTTATCCCTGTGGTGAGTTCTGGTCATGCTCTCCGGCCCGCCACAGACAGGAAAACTGTTCTTGCGACAGCATGGCGCCTCGACAGGCACACATGACACCGGCCCTACCTTCCTTCCTCTGGCATTGCCGCTGGCAGCTGAAAATTATCCCACTGTGGGCAGAACTGCATCTCACCGGAAAAGACATCACTTCCCATGACTTGCGGTGACCGTACTTTTTATCCCTATAGATTGCTTCCCTCCCCGCATGCATGCCTGTTGGCATCGACATCCCCTCATTCATTTTATCAAAAGAAAAACCAGGAGAGCAAATATCCAACAATACCCTGCATCAGGCCCTCAGGCAGCCAAAGGATGGGTGAATCTAGGACAGATGAAGGACTAGAGGTAAGGCACGCCGCAACCGGTTTGGCTCAGTGGATAGAGCGTTGGCCTGTGGACTGGAAGGTCCCAGGTTCAATTCCGGTCAAGGGCATGTACCTTCTTGGTTGTGGGCACATCCCCAGTAGGGGATATGCAAGAGGCAGCTGATCGATGTCTCTCTCTCATGGATGTTTGTAACTCTCTATCCCTCTCTCTTCCTCTCTGTAAAAAAAATCAATAAAATATATTAAGAAAACAAAAAAGAAAAAATAAAGAGGTAAGGCAGTAGGCTTTGGAAGACAAGATTGATTGCCCACAATGGCATTAGTGTGCCAGCCATGGGCACGATCATCATGGCCTGTCAGGTAGGGCAAAGCCTTTGCCTGGGGTACCCAAGAGTAAAAGTGATGATGGAGAGGGAGAGTTTAACATGATGGAGAGGGGGATTTTAACATGATGGAGAGGGGCATTTTAACATGTAGGGGTGAAACAGTCTTTGCCCAGGCAAGACTTCCTGCTGGCCACATGTACCAGGCTCCCACGGGGCTGCCATAAGTAGAAGGGAAATAGCAGTGGGATCAACAACTTGGGTTCGAATGGTTTTGATAAACTCTACGTGTCTCGGGACGATGTGGTTTTCTCCATTTTTCCATGAATCACCTCCTCTCAGCATTTTCCCAGGCCGAATGAAGGATGCAACAAGATATGTGGCAGGGCTGCCAGGGCTGCCGAGGTCAGGGACAAAAATGATGTTGAAATAGAATTAATTAGCTGACATGCCCCCGAAAACCCTCTTTAGTCTCCCGAAACATGGCAGATGGATGAGCTAAAGGGAAGAACAGAGGAGGGAACCGGGTGAAGATTCACAAGAGGGAGAGAAATCAGACTGCTTCTCATCTGTCTTTTGGAACGCACTTTTAAAAGGAGTCGCTGTCAACCTGGCCCCCGATATTCCCGTTCTGTCAGCGTTATCGTCTGGGTTTCTTCCCCCAGTGGATAAACAGCAAACTGTTTCTTCAGCAGCAAATTGTGTTTACCGCACACACAATTAACCACGGCGCTCCCGCGTCCTCAGAGCTGCTTTCATTCACAGTCTGCTTGTGTGGAGGAGCTTGGGGCTACACAACTGATCGAGCCTCGGCGAGAATGTCTCTGTCATCTCCTCAAGAAATCCTGTCTGCTTCCACCACGTCAAAGATGTCCTTCCGCCTCGGGGATCAGTGGAAGTCAAAGGCCACGTAACTGATTATCTAGCTGACTTGCTGAGATGTTTCCTTTCATTTTGGACTTGCCATATCTCGCTGTGATCCTCAAGGACAAAGGACAGATATGTTGGTGCTTGATCCCTCCATGGTTCTTCCTGATTGTTTGTATTCCTTGAAAGGGGCTGTGTGGTTATGGCATGAGTAGAGGTTTAAGGGAGTTCGGTGCTGTAGACTTCCACTTACTTTTTTTTTTAATCTTCACCCTAGGACATTTTTTCCATTGATTTTTTTTTTTTTTTAGAGAGAGTGGAAGGGAGCAGGGAGGGGATGAGAGAGAGAAACATTGATGTAAGAGAGCCACAACGACTGGTAGCTTCCTGTACAAGCTCTGACCAGGCCAGATGGAGCCAGTAACCAAGGTACATGCCCTTAAGCAGGAACTGAATGCATAGTCCTCCAGTTAGAGTGTGGCCGACACTCTAACCATTGAGCCAACCCAACCAGGACCCAAGTTGTTGATCCCACCGCTCTTTCCCTTCCACATATGGCAGCCTCATGGGAAGCTGGTACATGTGGCCAGCAAAAGGTCTTGTTTGGGCCAACACAGCAAGCAAAGACTGTCTCACTACTACGTGCCACATGTTAAATCCCCCTCTCCATCATCACTTTTACTCTTAATTCTTCACAACAACAAAAGAGCATTTGTGGAAGTACTCTGAGGTACTTGTGCTATGTGATTTGTGGTCCATGCCGAAGATGGTACGTTGAGCAAATTCATTCCCAACAAAACCTGAGGAAATGGAAATGATTACTCATTTATGGAAATGGATTATACACCTGGCTGCATATTTTGACAACCAGAATGAATAACTGAGGGTAATGTGAGGGTAGAGACATTTTCACATCTAGAAGAAGCAGAGATCCGGGCTTGAGTTTAATGAAGACTCAACTATGAGTGACTCCCAGATAATAATAAATAAAATAATTAGAGAGGCCATAATAATGTGGCTGCAGTGTGGGATCTGAGATTTAGGTTCAAGTCACAGTTATAATAGCAAGACCAGCATTGCATGTAGTATGACGCAGGTGCTGTCTGAAGTGCTTTTAGTGTATTTTATTCCCGAGCCTCACAAGGATCCTATGGAGGAGTAACAGGATTATTTCCATTTTACAGATGAGACAACTGAGCCCAGAGAGTCTAAATAAATTGACCTCCATAGTTAGTGAGCAGTGGAGGTGGACTCGAACCCAGGATCTTGGCTGTCACATGGAACAACTCTGCCACAGGGAAGTGTCTCTCTTTTTATCAAGGGGATTCCCCCCATGGCTACAATTATCTTTAATAAGCGTGTCGCTTGCTGAGTAGAGACGATGGTTCTGACACGTTCACTGCCAATTTTTAAATCCTCAATGACAGGAACCTACTATCAAATAAAACGCTAAAAGTTGATTTTTAAAAATCCTCAACGGAGTTCCCATGTCTCTGGGTACCAACTCCCACCCAAACCGCTCGTCATCAAAGTCGGTTTCCAGCGGTTGCCATCAGCTGGTACGTTGCAGCCTGCTCTCACAGAGACAGGACGGCCTGTCACTGACACCCGCAGTGCCCAGTTCCTCTGCCTTACAGCAGTTGTCGTAATGGCAGGGGATTTCATTGTTACTGTTATTCCACTTGCTTATGTGTTCAGTGTGGATCTCCCTCTCTGAGCTCACCGCTGGGTTTCTGACTGGCAGTCTGGTCCCTGGCACACATGCTTAAGAAATACGTGTTGAGCCAAAACCGGTTTGGCTCAGTGGAGAGAGCGTTGGCCTGCAGGCTGAAGGGTCCCAGGTTCGATTCTGGTCAAGAGCATGTATGCTGGTTGTGGGCACATCCCCTGGGGGGTGTGTGTGCAGGAGGCAGCTGATCTATGTCTCTCTCTCTCATCGATGTTTCTGAATCTCTCTTTTTTTTTAAAAATATATGTTATTGATTTTTTTACAGAGAGGAAGGGAGAGAGATAGAAAGTCAGAAACATCAATGAGAGAGAGACATCAATCAGCCGCCTCCTACACACCCCACAGTGGAGATGTGCCTGCAAGCAAGGTACATGCCCTTGACCGGAATCAAATCTGGGACCCTTCAGTTCGCAAGCTGACGCTCTATCCACTGAGCCAAACCGGCCTCGGCAGATGTTTCTGACTCTCTATCCCTCTCCCTTCCTCTCTGTAAAGAATCAATAAAATATATTTAAAAAAATAAAAAAAGAATACGTGTTGAATAAATGAGTGAATAAGTGAATAAATGATTACAGCCCGCCAGCATCTTCCCACCTTCCCCAAAGCCCATCTCTCCCTGTCCAGGACTTAAGCCTCGTGGAAACGGGGGCCGCCTGTGGCGTGTTTACCGGGGCTCTGACTTGGCCGTCCATCCAGGGATTGCCCCGCTGCCAGCACACGGGCACGCCTGCTCTGTGGCAGAGGGAATTCGGTGTGTGACCGGGGTGTGTGTTTTAAGGATGTGATTACTCCAGGCTTGATCCTGCTGCTGTCACCCGGCCACGTTCGGTGCAGAGCCCACGTGGCGTGGGATTAGGCCGGCCTCGTTGTGGGAAGGGACTTGGGCACGTCGCTGCGTCTCTCTGAGAGGGGATGGAGGATCGCTTTACAAAAGCAACAGCTGCAGCCATTACTCCAGCGGTTACGCTATGATTCGGGGTGGGAGACACCTCCGCACCACGCACGCAACAGAAACATTTATTCTTTTCATCTGTCAATAGATTTGGGCCTCTTGTTTCTCTCTTTCTCCCCCCCACCCCCCACCAAGTCCCCTACCCCATCTCTTTTTTGCTGCTTTTTTATAAACGGCAGAATGCATCCCGATTCTCAAACAGTTGGCTTTCCCCCAGAAACAGTCTTAAGGCAGCTGCTTTCTCCCAGCGCGTCTTTGAGCGCTTTTTATCCGTATTTATATAATGTGTGCGCTTCTTAATAGGAAATTGGCTTTTTGACATGCGAGGCTAGTTTCAAAGCATATAATGACATGCAATTAAGCAAATACGGGCTGCACCTCGGCGGCGTGGGTTAGGGCAAACACGGTTTGGCTCTTGAGGAAATCACGACTTTCATGGGATTAGCCAGCCTAAAAGGCCCCGCCGCCTTCTAAACAGCCAGAGGGGGGCACTTTTCAGAATGCATTTATTCCACCCCGACCCCCAAATGCTACAGGACCTGAGATGGTGTGAGATAATCCCCCAATTAAGTTCCGGAGGAACCGGAGCCGAAATGGCTTATCCGGAGTCACACAGTTAATCAACAGTAGAGCAGGATTAAGCTCGGGGTTGCTGGATCGCGGCCATGTGCATAGGATACTTCTTTCAAGCCATTAGTCTATGAGCAAACTTGACAATCATCGGCGTGACCAGCATGGAAATGCTGGGCTCAGGTGCCCTGAGACAGTCATGACAAGGGTGCACTGTATATGGCGGAGGCACCAGGCTACCTGGCGACTCTGTTCTCCCCTTCAAAGTGTGACACTCTGGCCCCGTGGGTTGTACGCCGCCCTCTATGTCCAGAGCCAGAAAGCATTCACAGCGCACCTTGACCCTGGACTGCAGGCTTTTCCTGGTGTGAGCTGAGCAGAGTGTGGGCAACTGCAGGTAAGGCTGTGGGATCTCATGAGTCCCTAGGAGGTCAGGAAGGTCCGCTAATGCAGAGTGGAAGTGGTGGAGGAGAGGACAAAGAAAAAGTATTTGTTGAGTTTCCATCATGTGCCATGCATGATGATAGATCTTCCCATTCTCGTTTTATTAATGAGGTGATGAGGCTTTGTTTGATGGCCACTTTCTGGTACACACAACAAGGCCTTGAACCTCAGTGTGTCTAATTCCCATGTTCTTGGCCAAAGCATTGCTCAGCGCTGTGCAAGTGGTGGCCTGAGGCAGAGGGACCAGGCAACGGAAGGGAATGGGAGATGAAGTCCACTCCAGACCCTCCTGGCCAGGGAATGCAACTGGAGACTCTGGACACAGGGACACCTTTGCCATCAGCAGCCCCTCTATGACTCTTCCATTTCATCGCACTGTCCCTGTGGTCTGAGCATCCAAAGAGTGGCACACAATGACCCAAAAGTGTACACTTGACGAGGCCAGCCCTGGGTAAATAACAGAATGCACTGGCCCTGTGGGGAGAGCGTTGACCAGCTGCCTGGATTCTCACTTGTTTTATGTTGGGTGTGGTGGCCTGGTGGCCCCAGAGTGGCAAGGGGTTGTGGCTCATAGTTTTCAGGCAAATCCTGATCCCGAGGGAGGCAGGATCACACATGCCCGAACCTCCTGGAGGAAGTTTGTGCTGAGTCTGTCAGCCCTTTGCTTTCTGATTCAAAGGGGTGAGTTGAGGTTTGGAGCCCAGAGAAGTAGGCAGCGAGGACTTGGCTGGAAGAGGTATAAGCAGAAGGACCATGCAGACTTGCAGTTCTGAGTCCAGTGGCAGCATGTCATCCATTTAAGAAAGACATGGAGTCTTCTCCCCGGGGTGACCAGGTCAATCCTCTTCACTAGTAAGAAGTGAGAATAACCTGTCTCCAAGGTCCAACCCAGAACCCCAAAACTACTTCAAGGATACCTCATTCTAGCCAGACTGGCTTCAACGTGTGTGTTATCTCCTGCAAAAGCAAGTGCAGAAGGAGGGAAGGCTTCAAGGTTTGGTTCCACAGATCAAAGCTGTCTTCAGACCTAGGCTCTTTTGGGTTTTTCTCTCTGCTCTCAGTGGTATCAGCTTTGTCCTAAATTCCCTACATTGTCACACGATGGCTGCCAGCGGCAACTGGTACAGCACACTTCGCTGTTTATTTCCAGTTGGATGAGACAGACTGACTTTTCATTTCCAGGAGCCCCGAGCCAGCATCATCTCCTCGCATCTCGTTGGCTTCAACTGACTTAGTTCTGCCCATCTCTGAACCAATCCCTGGCAAAAGGGATGGGACCACCTGTTTGGCTGAGACTAATGATCTGGGCTTGGATGAACGTAGGGAAATCTTCCAGTTCTGCAAAATGTCACTACAACTTGAAATCCCCCACTTATAAGCCCATCAGTCGGACGTCCATCGCAGAAGAAGGCTACCGTGGTGGCACAGAATAACGGATTTATTATAGAGATTAGATCTTCTTCAGCTGTGGGAGCTGGTGAACCAGTCTGTGCAGGTCTTGAGCTTGAAGTCGTCACAGGACAGCTGGACTGGCAGTTGGGAAGAAAAGCTGGTGCCCTTCGATACAGGACTCAGAGAAGCCAAAGGAGGAGCTCTGGCAGGGGCCGGAGATGCTGCAGGTCTGGGGGCCACCCATGCCAGCGAGGTGAGCCAGCAGACCAGTGACGATGTGCACGGGCCGCTGCAATGCCTGGAGCTCAGCACCAGCTTCTGAGCATTAGCAAACAGCTGATGCTTCTCTACCTTCCAAATCTCATGCAAATGCCTCCTAGTCGGTGCTAACCTGGAACCACACAAGGGACGGAGTTAGCTTTAGCTTCAGAGCACAAAGCAAACACAATAAGAATAATCGACTGCGATGATCCTCAATCAGCGGTTATTCTGCCTCCCGGGGGTGATTCTGCCTCCCATTTGGCCCTGTCTGGAGACATATTTTGGTCACCGCAACTGGAAAGAAGCTACTGGCATCTAGAGGGTAGGAAGCAGAGGTGCTGCTAAAAATCCTCCAATGCAGAGGGCAGCCCCAGCTCAACCCAGAATTATTGGGCCCAAAATGTCAGCAGTGCCAGGATGGAAAAGCCCCCATCCGGGACGAATCAGTCATGTTCAAACTCTGTCTCCAGCTGAAGCCCAGAGCAGGGAGAAGCCACCGCTAACATTAATTTAGTGGTGGGAACAGGTGGCAGACGCCTGCATTTGGGAATATAGCACATGCCCAGGATAGCTGGCATCTGTCAGGCCTCGCCGTTATTAAAAGATCCTTACTTAAAAACCAACACAAAACAGTAACGACCTGGCTCACGTGGCTCCGTTGGTTGGAGCACAGGCCCATACACCAAGAAGCGGCAGCTTCGACTACCAGTCATGACACATACCCAGGTGGTGGGTTCCATTCCTGGTCAGGAGGCAATTGATCAATGTTTCCGTCTCTCTTTCTCCCTTCCTCTGTCAAATAAAAATTAATAAAAAACAATAGCAACACAGCAACAACGTTTATATAATCCAGCTTGGTTGCAACTCCATAAAGAATATGGGCCATCCCTTATATCTCTTGGACCCCTCCCTCACCTCTATAGTGACTAGCATCTAGGTTGATATCTGTTGTTTCTTGACTGATTTTTACAAGAGTATAGAGGCTCAACCAGCCATTTACATGCAACCACACTCATGTATGCACAGATCCATCCAAGGTAGAAATTATGCACTTCATCAGCAGTTGCATTTTGGGACATGGTTTAGGGGGACTTTTATTATGTTGAAAAGTGAGTGGACTGGCAGTATTGATATTTCCAATTAAATTCTCAGGAAAGCTCTTCCTGAAGATTTAATGGTGCCATTTGTGGCAGATGTCACTTGCCTGATGATAGAACATTTGTTAGAGAGAAACCTAAGCCAAAGAGGGTAGCGTGTCCCTTCAAAATTTTATATTTCTCTCCAATTGCTGGCACTTTGAGGGAATTCCATGGTGTGGGTTCTATCAGCCCAGGAAGCAGTAGGAAATAGAAAAAAGACATTAACTGATGGCAAGTCACTTAGGGATCTGATGCTGTAACTCGGTGATTTTCAACTGGTCGTGCCACAAGAATTTTAAAACAATGAAATACCTGATTATTTAGTCAAGGGCACTGACCTCTTTTCCCTTAGACTGTCAAATAAAAAATGACAACAGCCAACACAACAATAGTATCTGGTGTGAATGAATCAAAATTATACCTTTTTTTTTTGTCAGATTGGCAAAAAAATATATTTTTGGTGCGCAGAGAATTTCAGTAATTAGTTTACATGCCATAAGATGAAAAAGGTTAAAAATCACTGCTGTAACACACCGGGACTTTCATAATGAAGCAGGAACCAATCAGCTGGATGGTCACCGATCTTTGCTGGACTGCCGCTATTGGGTTTATTCTATGGGTATAGGGTCCTGGCCAATCTTGGGTGGGGAGTATAGGAGGAGAACAAGTAAGAAAATATCCCCCGACTTCACAATCTCCAGGGGAAATGTAGATATTTATCGTAGAACACTCTAAAACTAAGAAAATGTAAACGTATATTGCACAATATAAATAATGCAGGTGAAGTTGCACAGATGAGTAAGGCATTGATTACTGTCTCTTTACGAGCTATATTTTTATTGTGGTATAATTGAGACAACATTGTATTCATTTTAGGTGAACAACATAACGATTTGATATTTGATTATATTGCAAAACTATCATCACAGTCATTCTAGTTTAACATATGACATCATATAAAATGTTTTCTATGATGAAAAAAGGCTTGAGCACTTTTAAGATCTACCTCTTAGCAACTTTAAAGTATGTGATGTAGTATTGCTGTACATTACATGTCCATAACTTATTTATTTTGTAATTGTATGTTTGTGTTTCTTGACCACCCTCCCCCCTTCACCCATTTTGCACACCCCAGCCACACCTCTGTAATCTTCAATCTGTTCTCTGTGTCTATGAGCTTGGTTTTCATTTTCTGTGCCTTTTTAAAAAATTCCACATATAAGTGAGATCATACAGTATTTGTCTTTCTCTGTCTGACTTATTTCATGTAGCATGATGCCCTCAAGGTCCACCCATGTTGTCACAAATGGCAAGATTTCATTCTTTTTAATGGCTGAGTAATGTCCCATTGTATACATGTGTCACATCTTCTTTATCCAGTCACCCATAGATGGGCATTTAGGTTGTTTCCCTATCTCAGCTACTGTACTAGTAAATAATGCTACAATGGACATGGGGTTGCATATATCTTTTTGTTAGTGTTTTTACTTTCTTTGGATAAATATGCAGAAGTAAAATTGTTGGGTCATTGAGCTGTATTTCTGAAAGCAGTGGTGGCAAACTCATTAGTCAACAGAGCCAAATATCAACAGTAGAACAATTGCAATTTCTTTTGAGAGGCAAATTTTTTAAACTTAAACTTCTTCTAACACCACTTCTTCAAAATAGACTCACCCAAGGGAGAAAACAAGATGGCAGCATAGGTAAACACCTAAACTGTTGCCTCACACAACAATTTCAAAATTATAACTAAAAGACAGTACAGACACCATCCAGAAGCACAGGAAAGCTGGTTGAGTGAAAATTCTACAACTAGAAGTAAAGAGAGGGACTCACGAAGACTCAGAGGAGCTATAAAAAGCTGAGGTATAAAGAAACACTCGTGGAGAGGATGGGCAGAGGAGGGAACCCAGACTCATTTGGGGAGAAACTGGACTGTCTGGCAGCGCGTGGAACTTGAGGGCAGCTTTCTCTCAGAGGTGCTTGCAGCAGTGATTACTGAGGGACACTGAGACCCATGGGCCTCATAGGGCAGGGCTGATGGAAAGCCAAAGCTGTCTGCTCTGCCCTGAGACTCTGCCCCATCCAAGCTGAGCACAGAGGCTTTTGCAATTTTGCAAGTCTTGTCTCATAAGGGTGTCTCCAGCACAGAAGTTCTCCCATCATAGACAAAGCTGATCCCCACAGCCAATTGGCCAGGAGGTCAATTCCTCCCAGTGATACCAACAACAATCAAGACTTAACTACAATAAGTCTGTGCACACAGTCCACAAAGGGGTGCACTAACAGTCTCCACCTCAGGTAACTGGGGAGGCTGAGCCACTGGGCCCTATAGGACACCTGGTACACAAAGCTACTCTACCAACTCAGGGAAACAGCAAAAATGCAGAGACAAAGGAACAGATCACAAATGAATGAAATGGAGGAAAGCAAACAACTGGTTATAGAATTCAAAACCATGGTTATAAGGTTTTTTTAAGAAATTCCTAGAAAAGGTCGATAAATTTAGTGAGACCCTCAAGGATATGAAAAAGGACCAACTAGAAATTAAACATACACTGACTGAAATAAAAATATTATACAGAGACCTAACAGCAGACTAGAGGAACACAAGAATCAAGTCAAAGATTTTAAATACAAAGAAGCAAAAAACACTCAACTGGAAAAGCAAAAAGAAAAAAGAATCCAAAAATTTGAAGATGGTGTAAGGAACCTCTGGGACAACTTCAACAGTACCAACATCAGAATTATGGGGATGCTAGAAGAAGAGAGCAAGATACTGAATTGTGGAGGTGCCAGAAAAAGAAAGAGCAAGATACTGAAAATCTATTTTAAGAAATAATGACCGAAAACTTCTTCCACCTGGTGAAAGAAATAGACTTACAAGTCCAGGAAGCAGAGAGAACCCCAAACAAAAGAAACCCAAAGAGGACCATACCAAGACACATCATAATTAAGATAGCAAGAGCAAAAAAAGAGAAAATATTAAAAGCATCAAGTGAAAAACTGTTAATTAACTACAAGGGATCACCCATACAATTGTCAGCTGATTTCTCAACTATGTAGGCCAGATGGAAGTGGCAAGAAACATTCAAAGCAATGAATAGCAAGAACCTACAACCAAGATTACTCTACCCAGCAAACCTATCATTCAGAATTGAAAGTCAGATAAAGAGCTTCATAGATAAAAAAAAAAAAATTAAAGGAGTTCATCAATACCAAACCAATATTGTATGAAATGCTGAAAGGTATTCTTTAAGAAGAAGAAGAAGAAGAAGAAGAAGGAGAAGAAGAAGAAGAAGAAGAAGAAGAAGAAGAAGAAGAAGAAGAAGAAGAAGAAGAAGAAGAAGAAGAAGAGGAGGAAGGTAAAGATAAAAATTCGGAACAACAAATACATATCCATCAACAAGTGAATCTAAAAATCAAGTGAATAAAAAATCTTATGAACAGAATAAACTGGTGAATATAATAGAATTAGGAGCATCAAAAAAGATTGGACTGACAATTCTCAGGGGGAAAGAGGTGTGGAGGTTTCAGGAAGAGACTGGACAAAAATCGTACACCTATGGATGAGGACAGTGAGGGGAGGTAAGGGCAGAGGGTGGGGTGGGAACCAGGTGGAGGGGGTCTATGGGGGGAAAAAAAGAGAAACAATTGTAATATTTTGAACAATAAAGATTTATTAAATTAAAAATAAATAAATAAATAAACAAATCCAATCATCATGTTACAAATTTAAAAGGCTCCTTTTGTGGTAGTGAAAACACAATACAGCCTATAGATGATGTATTGTAGCATTGTGCACCCGAAGCTCGTATAATTTTGTTAACCACTGGTACCCCAATAAAAAGGGAAAAAAATAGACTCGCCCAGGCCTTGGTATTTTGTGGAAGAGCTACATTCAAGGGGCCAAACAGCCACACGTGGCTCGAGAGCCGCAGTTGGCCAACCACGGTCTTAAGGAATTGGATCAGCCTCCTTTGTATTCCTCTTAGTTATCTGCCTGAGGCTCTTTTTGAATCCTCTCTATCAGGACACCGTGGTGGAAAGTAATAGAAAAACAAGACCAAAGTGAGGGGAGATTTCCTGTCTGTGGTGAGGAGACTGCAGATGCAGCTTGATGGAGGCTCCAGCTCTGCCTCATGGTGACTTTTTCCCTTCCTTCCTCCTGGTTGCAAGAAGGCTGCTCTCAGCATCCAGGGCTAAATATTTCCCTTTCCCCGTGCAGGCACTGTGAGCACAAGGCTGACTGCAGGCATGCAGCCCGGGCCCTCATTACTGATCCCGCTGGATTAACTGTGCCTCTCACTGTGGTGAGGGCAACACTGCGCTCTGGTTGGATCAGGCCGGGGTTACTCACCCCTAATCCTTTGTGGTTAGAGGGATGATGCCATGTTGACTGACTTTTGCCCGGCCATGCCCAATTGCCACAGGTGTTACCCAGTGGGGAGGGCTGGTTTTACAAAGGACAGTCCGGTGGCTGTGAGGAAGGGGGAAAGGGAGAATGTAACAGATGAAATGTATTATATGAAATATCATTGGAAATGGAGTCATTGCTATTTACATACATAGAATTCCGGTAGGGAAATAACAAATGGGAGCTCTCTCTCTCCAAAGTGGTAGGCAGAGGAAGGGCATGAGGCTGGTTTTGAACACTATTTCCCAGAGAGAGTGTGTTTCTCAGGGCACTAAGATGTCAGAGGTCAGCAGAGGTGAAATGGGGTACAAAACAATGGTTTACAATCAAACCGAGTTTAGGCAATGGCTGATACTCACTTTCCTTGTGAATCTGAGGGAGTGAAAGAAAATAAACAAACAAAAAAAGGTGTTTTCTAAATTCTTTCTCAAAGGAAGCCTTGCTTCAAAGAACCCCTACTACATATTTCAAAACATGGTTTTGGGAAATGCTGGACCCTGTTGCTTCCTTTGAATTAAAGTTTCCCTTTAAGATTTCTAGGCTAATCATGCCTTCATAATCTCCTCTGATTATGAAGATAAAACACACTCACTGAAAAGATAAAGAGCAACATAAAATCAGTAATAATACTTCTCACCAGAAATATGCATTGTTAATATTTTGGTGTATGTCCTTTCTCACCTCTTCTCTCACATGCATACTATCTCTCCTGACACACTTAAACATTTACCCAAACCTGAAATGATATTTTAAATGTTTTATAACTTTTTCTTTTAATGACATACAATAAAAGTTTTTTCTGTCTCAGTAGATAGAAATCTACCTTTTCATTACTAATGGTTAAATAACATGTAATTAATAAGATGAATCCTATTTTATTGGACCAACTTCCTATTATTAACATTTAAGATTCCCTTTAAAAATGTACTCTAAATAATCTCCATGGAATATTCTTGATGTACAAGTCTGAATCATTGAATGCTTGACTATTTCTTTCCTTAAGATAGGTGTCCATAAGTAGACTTATTGGGTCAAAGAGCATTCGGATTTTACGGCTTTACTATTCATTCTGGAGTTAATATTTCATTAACAATACTGTAGGCTTAATCCCGGGAGAGGATTGTAGGCCTGGGCCTGACTAAATGCAAGCAGTGTAGCTCTGAGCTTTCGAAGAGTAAATGTGCCCGCTGGCAGTAAATATTAAACAAAACCTCCATTCTGCAAGCTGGCACTCAATTGTTCCTTTCTTCCACATAGCAGGGGGAGAAAGTGGTTTTGATAGTGTAGCAAACACATTGATCTATAGAAGGCCTACCCCAGACATATTTAATTTCTCTGAAAATAATTGGGTCTGCAGGAATAATTATAGCTATCAAATTGTTTCTCCCGAAAAGGGAAGGGAAGGGGGTTTAATCACGAACTATCAGAGGCAGAGCTCTTTTGATCCTTCGGAAAAGAAGCCAGAGGCTTGGCCTCCAATGCGAGGGTAGAAGGGAGGAAGAAAGGAAAGAGGGTCCCATCTTCCCACAGCACACAGAGGGTTGGCAGGATCTCAAACTGCCTTCATCTGTCAGCTGCCGCGGCTTTTAGCCTCCGACTACAGGCTAAGGGGGCACAGGTGGAGCCAACTGCTGAGAGACGAAGAGGCTTGCAATGGTGTGCCTTCTACCCGTGGCTCTCGGTTGTAACGCTGGCTCAGGCGCTTCTACACGTTCTCAGATTTAATCATCACAGCTACCCTGTGAAGTTCGTGCCATTACATCCATTTCACAGATGGGGAAATGAGGATCGAAGACGTGAGAGGCCGAGGTGTTTGGCAGTTGTCAGATAAACTGTAACAGAAAATGGCAACTCCAAGTGGGTAATTTTCTGGTACCTCACCATTTTCCATTATTTTTCCTACTAGAGGCCCCATGCACGAAATTCATGCACGGGTAGGGTCCCTATGCCTGGCCGGTGATCAGGGCTGATCAGGATCAGGGCCTTCTGGCTGCCAACCAGGGCCTTCGTTTGCTCCACACCACTCCCTGGTGGTCAACACACGTTATAGCAAGTGATTGAACTTCCAGTCTCCTGGTTGAACGCCTGAGGGGACAATTTGCATATTAGGTTTTTATACATATAGATGATTCATTAATGACTCCCAGGTGTCAAGTGCTTTCACATAAATAGTCATATATATTTAATCCTCAGAAAAAAATCCTTTGAAGTAGACTTTACCACCTGCATTATTTTGCAAAAGCTGCCATAACCAAGTACCACAAACTGAGTTGATTAGACCAAAGGAAGTTAATATGTCACACTCTGGAGGCTAAAAGTCCAAGATCAGGAGTCAGCAGGGCCGTGATTCCTCTGAAGACTCTGAGGAAGGATGTGTTCCAGGTCTCTCACCTGTTACCTGCTTGGTATGACCTTCTGGTAGTTTCTAGCCTTGTGGCAGGATAACCCCCCGTTCTTCATTTGGCATTCTCCTCTGGGTGTGTTCATCTCTGAATTTTGTCTTTTTGTAATGATACCAGTCATGTTGAATTAGATGATCTAGTCTTAACTAATTATATCTACATGTATGTAAAGAGTAATGACTCTATTTCCAAAGGTCATATTCTGAGATCCTGGGGCTTAAGTCTTAAGCATATGAATTTTGGGGCAGGAAGTGGGGGCACAATCCAACCCATTACACCATCTCCATTTTTCACATACAAAGCTGATTGATTTGAGGTTGTAAAACACACACACACACACACACACACACACACACACACACACATATATATATATTTATCAAGGCCAGGGTTTAGAGTCAGCTTTCCTGAGCAGGAGCCCACGGTATTTTGCTATCATAGCGCCCCCTCCCCCAAATAAATATGGATCAGTCCAGAGCCAATGTGACTGAGGCATAAGCAATTGTCATGCAAACTGTGCATTCGAAATGCAAATAAAATGTAATTACGGAGATGATTTAATCCCAAACCGGCCTACTTGGTGGACTTTAAAGGGCATACAAACCTCACAGGAGAATTTAGATTGGGAAAATACAGGGCTCTCAGACAGACAGGCGAGACTCCTGGTCTGAAGAAATGGATAATTAGAAGCCAGGAAGGGAATACACTGGCTTTTTGGCCAACGGGTAGAGGTGCTGAAGGAGAGAATAAAGCAGACATAACAGAGGCTGGGTGGGGTCCAGAGAAGGCACAGGTGAGGCTGCGTGTCAGGGTGCACGTGGGCCAGCGAGCAAACAAGGCTGAGCAATCCAGAGCGACACTAAGGGGAGCACATTACTAAGGTGATAGAGATAGGGTGACCCCTGCTGTGGCTTCCCTGGGACTGAGGGTGGCCCAGAATGGCGTTGTCATTCCCCACTGGGGAGTGAAACCGGGAAGCCTGCTGTGAACTTGATTCCTCAGTAAGTGCGGCCTCCTGGTTTAAGGACAATGACAAACACTATTAAATCAACAATTTCCTAAGGAATCCTTCCACTTCCGGCGGAAATGAGAATGTTGTCCGATCCCCACCTAACCTGCACAGAAAGCCCTTCCTCCCCCCAAGAAACACACTGTGTAGTTACGGTAAAGCACCACTGCTTTCCCATTAGCCGAGTTAGAGAAGTCAGGAGATGGGGATTCCACTAATAGTAAAAGCAGACAGGCCTTGCTCCTTTGCTGTAACTCTGAAACATGTGGGGGCGAAAGCCATCTCCACTGAAGACCTTCTGCTTTACCGCTTCACTCCGGGCCTTGCTCTGGTCCCTCCTGTGGACAGCCAATGAGAGGAGAGAATTTCTCCAATATTTACGACCATGAAAATCAGCTTATTAAAAGTACAGGTTCAGAGTCAAATATATTCAGAATCTCTAGGAGTGATATATATATATATATATATATATATATATATATATATATATATAAAGAGAGAGAGAGAAATTTATTCAAAATCTCTAGGAGTGATATATATATATATATATATATATACATATATATATATACACACACACACACACACACACACACACACACACACATTATCTCAAAAGTTCCCCGGTAATTGTTAGAAATGAACAAGCCTTGGGAACTCCCGGTAGGAGACCACATGCGCATCCTCCTCTCAGAAGAAACTGGGATAGCTCCCGCACCTGCCCCCACCCCCACTTCCCTCCTCGGAATGCACAGAGGGAATAGAAGCTGAGGGTAACTAGCTTCTTCCCAGCTCTGCCTTTCCAGAGGCCTGATTCTGGCTCGCAGTGAGCACACTGGTGGGGAGGAAAGGAGGTAATTTGCCTTCTGCCTCCCTCAGTTGTTCTAGCTGGACTGATGAGCACGTTAACCTCATGCAGGTGAATAGGAGCTGAGGAGAAGGTGGGTGTTGCCCTGTGCGTCTTCAAGGGGGAGGAAGACAAGTCACAGGCGGGTGAAAAACAAATGTCTGACAAACCAAGGTGGTCAGGCCGTCTTTCACCGTGGGACTGGGACGCAGCGGTGCCTGGAACAGGTGGGTCTTGCTAGCACCCTCCCTCTGACACCGAGTCCATATGTCCGTGACCATAGCTCCCTTCCTGGACCAGGTTATTTATCTGCACATTTTTAGGCAGTTAGCGGGGAGGTCAAAGGCTTTTCCTGAGTCGTTGGTTTCTTCAAAATCATCAGCTTAGCCCTCGCCACTTTGGCTCAGTGGATAGGGCATCAGCCTACAGACTAAAGGGTTCTAGGTTCCATTTCAGCCAAGGGCACATGCCCAGTTTGCAGGCTCAATCCACAATAGGGGGCGTGCAGGAGGCAGCCAATCAGTGATTCTCTCTCATCATTGATGTCTCTCTCTCTCGCTCCCTCTCCCTTTCTCTCTGAAATCAATTATATATATATATATATGTATGTATATATATATATATACACACACACACACACACACACACACATAAAATACATAAATAACCTGCTTAAAATAATATTTCTCAAAAGGCATGTTGTGGAGCAGCAAACAGCTTCCCCCCAACACTGAAGCAAGGGTGCAGAGCAGCGTTTCTCAACCTGTGGGTCGCGACCCCTTTGGGGGTCACCTAAGACCATGGGAAAATGCAGATATTTACATCACGATGCATCACAGCAGTAAAATTTAATGGTTGGGGGTCACCCCCACATGGGGAACTGTATGCAAGGGTAACGGCCTTAGGAAGGTTGAGAACCACCTGGTGCAGAGGGTTTCCCCCTGTAGCTGGGCCTCTGTAGGTCCACCTGATAGCAATGTTTTGGGCACTTAAAGGGCACTCGGGAAAAAAAGGGGGTGGTGTGCTGTGGGGAGCCACCAGACCCTCAGCACACGAGGGGTTACAGAGGCCTGGTCTCTCTGTGCTGTGCTCCGTGAGTGAGTCTGGGTGGAGGAGGGCGAGGAGGGCTCCAGATTGTTAACCAGCGGCAGTTGGCAGCTTTATTGTTTTTTAATTAAATAACCCCCAGCCACAGGAGCACACACCAATCACCCCCCCCTCCTCCTCCTCCTCCAGAAACCTCATTAAGCAGGAAGACTATAATTAAGCCCGGAATCCACGTTGACACTCCTACCAGCCAGTCCGTGGCCTGGGCCTGGGCCTGGGCCGTGGGCAAACAGGCAGCTCGCCCGTCTGCATGTTGCGGGCAGAGGGCAACACGCAGGGAGAGGCCATCTTTATCTGTCACTTAATGGGCCACGCGGCCCTTCCTCTAGGGCAGCCAGATGTGCCTTTGGTCCTGCACCACCTCCATCCTGTACCACCTCCACTGGGGATGGGCGGCCAGCACATGGAGCCAGCCGCCCGCCTGCCTGCGTGCCCTCAAGGGCCAGTGTACCCCACACAGGTGAGGCCTTTGAGTGGGAGAGCAAAAGGGTTTTCCTGGCGTTGCTTTGCTGGGTATTTGGGCCCAATATGCCGGGATATTTCCATTCGATGGGAAGTGGACAGCCATCAGCATTTTTAACGTGTGTCTCGTTATGGTGTCTTACCAGGAGCATATGGCCACAGATGAGGCTGTTTTCCTCCCCTGCCTGCCTCCCTCTCCCCCCAATCTTGTCTGCCCTCCTCACAGAGTCCCTCCTCACTCCTTCCCTTAACCCTTTCCAGTCTGTCCCTCTGTCTTCTTGGTCTGACTCCCGTTTTGAAACCCTCTTGCTCCCAATTTTCAAACGTCCAATCTTATTGGTAGACGGGGCTCATGAGTATCAAGAAAGCATTTTCTTGAGACAGGAGCAGACTCCTTTACATGTTCTCCTGCGGGCGGGGAGGGGAGGGAAAGGAAATGAACAGGGTGAGGCAGGGCTCTTTGCAGATGTAATCTATTGTGCAGAGCGAGATTCCCCTCCCCCCCCACCCCCCCACCCGGGCAAAGCCTGGGTGATATTGTTTCCTGCCGGGCCCCCAAACCCGGGGAAAACAGATTTATCACTGACATCATTTCTCTTTGTAGCTCTGACAATTCGTATTACCGCCGAGGCTGACATCTCCACTTTCTTCCCATTGATAAATAATCTCGCTCTGAATTCTGTAACTGAGAACATCATAAGCCCCGCATACAAAGGAAGATTCATTGGTCATTTATTTCACGGGGGAGCTCCTTGAAAAATGGAGTCCGTGTCACCGTTTGGGCATTAAATCCTGACACACCACTTATCATATTTTGATTGTTTCCAAGAGAACACCGTACTTTTTTAACTCTCTGGGCATCATTTAACTGATCCCATACACGGCATCTGGTTGTTATGGTAACCGGAGTTCTAAAAATAATATCAAGGCAAGACCACCTTTAATTGAAATCACAAGAAGTTGTTATGGTAACTGGAATTTTCGAAAGTAACTAGGTTAAGCTACATTTCATTTTATCTTAGCACTTTTAGACAAACAAATTCTGATTAAAATATCAGGTTTAATTTAATCAGTTAATTAATGTCACTAAATGTCATTTATCTTATAATTCTCATTTACATTCGTTGCTGAATTACCCAACTTGCTAATTTATAGCCATTCTGCCTTCCATTTGACATCCTGGGACCCCGGGGGCAAAGTGCGTGGTGAGCGGGACGCTAGGATTGGATGCGGACCTCCGATCTGCCTCTGCCTCTTGCCCCTAAAACCTTTGCTTCAATATCTGTAAAGTGGGAACGATATTACCAGCTCCGCTTTTCCCACATTACGGACATGGATCTGATAAAATTTGATACTTGAGAATCTACCATAATGAAACATATGGTTTTACTATACTCTTTTGTCCACACATATTTTTGGATATTGAATTTAAGGAAAAAAAATGAAACCATATGAAAACAAACTAGAAATGTTTAGACGTATAGCACCGAGGATAGTCTTTTGGGACCAGTGAAACATTAAGCAATGGCATTTATCAGTTTTTATCTCCTAGCTCAAAACTCCTAAAGAAACATAGGGGCGGTCTGAAAGATAAGGATGGTATTGAATGCGGCTTCGATATCCCCTACACTGTCTTGGGCATAGGTGGTGGCTGAAAGCTCTTTCCTGAAGTTCACGTCCATACACAGTGGGTTTCTGCTGGATTGCACATGCGCTGAAATAAACTCCTGCAATAGTCCAAGCATCCCTGTCTTGAAAAGTGCAACAAACCGATGTTCTCGGTCAAGCTGTAGTGTCTAAGAGAGAGGAGGGGTAGGTCAGCTCTACGGGAAGATGGATGGTGTGAGCAAATTTAAGAAAGGCCCAGTGAGAATGCAAAGCTTGAGGACCGCCCCAGGCCTGGAGGGTCAGGGAGTATGGAGGTCAGTGCATTTCTGGGGAGCAGTGTGCATGCACCCACTCTCAAAGCGGTGCTCGGCGATGCTGAGAGGCAGCCGGAGCTACGCCTGGAACCCACAGGGCCCGGGGCCATGTTTCCCATCCCGCACTCCAGAGGCACAGAACGGCGTGTGTGTGTGTGTGTGTGACTTGGAAAAAGGTATTAGCTCCCAGAGAAAGCTGCAAAAACGGAATTTATTAAATGTTTAAACAACTACAGAACGGAACACTGGGCCAAGTGAGTTAATTGCCATGTTTACACTTCCCAAATATTTCCTTACACTTAAATCTTTAAGTTTAAATTTGATGCATTTTTTTTTTGCAAGAATTTCCAGCTATACAAAGGGACTGCCAAGAAATCCTAGCCAATCTCAAGTTAAATGAGCTCTCTGTCGCCAAGCTGTTTCAGAAGCAAAATTACGCTTTTTCACCCCCAAAGTGCGGGCATGTTCATGTAGTTGATACAGGATAGAGTAAGGCTCCAGAGGGAAGAGCTCCAAGGCCCAAAAGGTTTAATGGAGTGGACAGCTCTTTTCTGTGTGTGAAAAGCATGCCTAGGATTTTTTTTTTAAATATATTTTATTGATTTTTCACAGAGAGGAAGGGAGAGGGATACAAAGTTAGAAACATCGATGAGAGAGAGACATCGATCAGCCGCCTCCTGCACACCTCCTACTGGGGATGCGCCCGCAACCAATGTACATGCCCTTGGCCGGAATCAAACCTGGGACTTTTCAGTCCGCAGGCCAACGCTCTATCCACTGAGCCAAACCCGTCTTGGCCTTTTTTTTTTTTTTTTTTTAAAGAGGAAGCAACTAGCAAAATAATGAGAAAGACAGGTATGTGTATCGGAATAATGACAACACTGGTTTAACCAGAAGAAACAAGGCTGGGTTGTAAAAAGGTTGGGGAGCCACAGGAAGACCTGGCTGTGTTACCCGGCGCCTACTGCTTTGGGGCTATGGCAGCTGTGATCGGTGCCAGCCATGGTCCCAAGCTCTTCAACTTTGGAAGCCAGTAGCACAGCTGAGATCAGATCAGGTGGTAGCTTTCCTTCTTCCTTTGCAACAGGTTTAAAAAAAATATATATATATATATATATATATATATATATATATATATATATATATTATGATTTTTTACAGAAAGGGAGAGAGGGAGAGAGTTAGAAACACTGATAAGAGAGAAACATCCATCAGCTGCCTCCTGCACACCCCCTACTGGGGATGTGCCCTCAACCAAGATACATGCTCTTGACCAGAATCGAACCTGAGACCCTTGAGTCCACAGGCCTCCGCTCTATCCACTGAGCCAAACGGGTTAGGGCCCATTGCAACAGTTTTATCAAATCACCCAGGCTCCTGCCTGACATCCCTTCCTCCTTGAGATATCCGGAGTTGTTTCTGACTGGAATTCTCTTGGGAGCACTGTCTTCTTCCATTTGTTGCCGCCCAATACTACCTTGTTTTGTTTCTCTGAAATTGTTACAGCTTTGGCCGTTGAGAACTTTTTAAATTGGCTCCTGCCTGTCTCTGACATCCACCGTCATCGTGGTTGTCTGAGCCTTCCTTGCCTCCTGACATTATGCCATGCTGCAGGCCTATCTGTATGTTTTCTCCCTCAGGCCTACAATAAGCTATTTCATGGAGTCCCTGTTCTTTTTTATTGGAGAACTAGAGGCCTGGTACACGAAATTTGTGCACAGGGGGAGGGGATTCCTCAGCCAAGCCTGCACCCTCTCACAGTCCAGGAGCCCTCAGGGATGTCCGACTGATGGCTTAGGGGAGCGGGCCTAAGCCATTAGTCAGGCATCCTTCGCATGCCGCCACCACCACTGTGCTTTCCAGCCGTGAGCCTGGCTTCTGGCTGAGTGGTGCTCCCCTTGTGGGAGCACATTGACCACCAGGGGGCAGCTCCTGTGTTGAGCATCTGCTCCCTCGTGGTCAGTGCGCATCATAGCAACCAGTTGTTCCCCCGTTTGGCCGATTTGCATATTAGCCTTTTATTATATAGGATGGCATTAGAAACACATCCAGGTATGCCTCTTGCTACTAGAGTATTACTGTTTGTAGGCCCCCTCAGCTGACAGAGTAAGAAAATATACGTGTGTACGTGTGTACATGTATGGATATGCCACAGTTTGGTTAACAAATGACCTATTGAGCAACATCTTCAGTACCTCCAGCTGTTGTTGATTGTGAATAAAACTACTGTCAACATTTTCATGCAGAATTTTGGGTGAACATATGTTTTCAGATCAGTTGGGTAAATATCTAGGAGCATGGTTGATGTATTCTGTAGTAATACTATATCTAGCTTTGCAGGTAACAGCCAAGCTGTCTTCCATGAAGGGACTATGCGTGTTTGTCAGCAATTAGTATTATTAGTACTTATTTATTTATTTATTTTGCCATTTATCCAAAGGAATGTTCTGGAATTACTTTGTTGTTTTAAATTTTCCCAATAACAAATGAATTTTGGCATCAGTTTATCTTCTGTGGTGAGGTGTCTGTTGAGATCATTTGCCCTTTTTTAAAAATCAGTTGTTTTCTTAGTGTTGAGTTGTAAGAGGGTTTTTAAAAATATATTTTTTGAATACATGTTCTTTATCAGATATGTGTTTTGCAAAAATTTTCTTCAAATCTGTGGCTTTTTAAAAATTCCATTAACAGTGCTTTTCACAGAGCAGAATTTTTAAGTAACAAAATCCAAAAAGTTTTAAAGTCCAGTTTTAATAAGCAAAAAATAGTTTATTGAATGGATTATGGCTTGGGTATAATGTTTTAAAATTGTTCACCAATGTTTTCTTCCAGAAGTTACTTAATTTTGTATTTTACATTTAGTCTTATTAAGTTTTAAGTTGTTCATGATATGACTTTTTAGGCAGCAGGACTTGTGGGAAATGCTAGTTTATTTAATAAAGCATATTTTTCTTTCTGTGTCTGTTTTTTCACCCTCACACATAAAGTAGAACAGAGAAGAGATGATTAGCAAAATATGAACACATGAGTTTAGAAGGAAGCTGTTTCTATTGTGGATTTAGAAATGATACTGTAATAATGTCTTAGGAATTCTTACAGCTCTCACATACTAATTAAGCTTCATTTAAAACAAAAAATAAAATCCCATTTAATGGGGTCCTAAACTTTTCACCCATGACAGGATTGACAGAAGAATGGAGAGAAATATCACTCCAGCTCTAGGGTTAGAATTTTTTTAAAAATATATTTTATTGATTTTTTTTTACAGAGAGGAAAGGAGAGGGATAGAGAGTTAGAAACATTGATGAGAGAGAAACATCGATCAGCCGCCTCCTGCACACCCCCTACTGGGGATATACCCGCAACCAAGATACATGCCCTTGATCAGAATCAAACCTGGGACCTTTCAGTCCAAGAGGCTGACGGTCTATCCACTGAGCCAAACCGGTTTCGGCTAGGGTTGGAATTTGAACTGAAGACCTTTCTTTGGAAGAAGGAACATAGAGGCAAGGGCAACTTTCATCTGATGAAATTATCAACCTCCACTTCCCTCTGACAAGGACATGCCTCTCACTGTCACATCAGTTGTAGGGCATTGCTTCTCCTTTGTAAGAAATAAATCTTTTATATCTCTGAACTCTCTTCTGAATACTGCTTTGGCACATCTCATAAATTTTGTTAAGTGATATTCTTACTATTGTTAATTTCAAATTTTCTGCGGCATTGATTTTCTCCTTGACTCAATCATAGCTTATTACTTTCTAATCAGAGTATAAACTGTATACTTTTGTATTTTTTTGTCACATGATTTTTTATTATTTATTTTTGTGGAGGTCTGACCAGTTTTGGAAATAAAGGTATTTTCTATGCTTTGTGGTATAAAGTCAGATTTATATTTTTATCAGCCATCAAAAAAGAGAAAGTGATTACTAAAGCTTCCTATTAGTAATGTTCTTGTGTCCACTTCTCCTAATTTATAGCTGATTTCACTTTCTGCATTTTCATGTTATCTGATACGTAAAATTTTTGACAGTTTTAACATTTAACACTTCTGTTTTGGATTCTATAATATTTGTTATTGGTATCATGATTCTTTTTTTACTGTTTTTGCCTAACATATTTTCCCATTTTTTATTTTAATATATTTTTATTTAGTCATTTTGTTTCGAGTGTTTTTTTAGAAAATGCTGCAAAATTGGATTTCTCTTTTCTTCTTATGCCAGTGGTTCTCAACCTTTCTAATGCCGCGACCCTTTAATACAGTTCCTCGTGTTGTGGTGACCCCCAACCATACTTCATAACTGTAATTTTGCTATTGTTATGAATTATAATGTAAATACCTGTGTTTTCCGATGGTCTTAGGCGACCCCTGTGAAAGTGTTGTTCGACCCCCAAAGGGGGTCTCGACCCACAGGTTGAGAACCACTGTCTTATGTGACCTAAAGATATACTTTTTTAAATATAGGACATTTAAATTGCCTTTAGAGGCTTACTACACATATTGAATCATATTTTGCCATCTTATTTTGTGACTTCCATTCTCCCCCTTCTTGTCCCTCTGCCCTCCCTCTTCCTCCTTCTTTTCCCTCACTGCCTTTTACTATAAGACTATATTTTCTTTGCTTTCACCATCTCTAATATTTTGGAAGTGATCCTTGCTGTTTGTAAAGCTACCAATAGTTCCTTTAGTTTCAAAATCTACTTCAGTCCAGGGATGGAAAATGAATGATATCATTCTCTTCCAGTGAAGAAGGCCTACGTGCATCAGAGCAGTTTTCCATGGAGCCTGGATGGGACCTCAATGAAGCCCTAAAGAAGTCATCGCCTGGGGAGAGCATTATGCTAAGCGAAATAAGACCGTCAGAGAAAGATAAGTATCACATGATCTCACTCATTTGTGGAATATAATGAACAGCATAACCTGATGAACAGAAATAGATCCAGAGACAAGGAAACACTGAACAGACCAGACCGTCCACCCTCAGAGGGAAGGCAGGGGTTGGGGGAGAGGGAGGAATAGAGTGTAAGAGATCAACCAAAGGACTTGTATGCATGATATTAGCATCACCAATGGACAGGAACATTGGGGTGATGGGGGCTGTCCTGGGCGGTGGGAGTGGCCAAAGAAGAGTTGATGGGGACAAAAAGGAGACATATGTAATACTTTAAGCAATAAAAAAGAAAATAAGTGACAAAGAAACAAAAAATCATTGCCAATCAAGAATGAGAACGTAAGCTGAAATATCTTTGCCATCCTTGCTTTTTCCGTTTAACGAGGTAAGCCAGTGGCTCCCAAACATTGCTGCAGATTGGAAGTTGCTGAAGAGCTTTTCATTGTCCTTCAAAAAACCAATTTAATAAAAATGTCTGAGGGTGGGAGTCAGGCACCACTGTACCATAAAGATCCCTGGCAGATCAAAACCTGCAAAACATGACAACTGCTACATTTCAGCACAATTTTTCTTCTCTCCATATTTCTCTGTCATGATTAATGTAACTAAAACTATTTTGTCTGTTCTCTTTTTCCAGCCTCCTTTCCCCTTCCTTTCTTCCTTGCAACCACTGCATATCTTATACTTTGAGAATATTTTAAAATCGGTGTCCACTTTCACAACCACACTTGCCAAATTTGGATATCTCTCTCAACTCCAAATGTCAGTGTTTGTAACCAGTCCTTTTATACAGTCACCTTTACATATTGAAACATTTAAAATTTTGTTTCCTCTATCAGATAGTGCATCTTCCAATAAATTTTCTTTTCAAAGAAGTGCACATGAATGACACATTGCATATTTCAGAGCACTTACTTCTGTTGTCGTCACACACAAAATTTGGCTAGGTACAAAATTCTTAGATGATGTTTCTCTTAAAAAATATTTTGTCTATTGTCTTCTAGTATTTCAAGTTATAAAAATGATGATTGAGGCCAGATTTTACTTTTATTCCATTATAGTTCATCTTTCTCTTTTATTGTCAAAGGTCTTGAAAATTTTTTCCTTCAATTTTTTATTCCCAAAGTTGGCCAGAATATGCCTGGATTTTTTTTTTTTTTAATGCATTTTGCTTGGATGCAGTGGGAACCTTCAACTAGCAAGAACTGATATTTTTTTCAACTCAGGGAAACATTTTTTCCTAAGCTTTGGCTATTTTTTTCTTATACTTAAAGGGGCAAAGGATCTTTATTTGCTTTCCATTAGATATCTTCCATATCTCTCTTATCTATCTTCTACTTGTCATTTTAATCTCTCTAACTTTGCCTCTGGAATCCAGGAAAACTTTTCCAGTTCATCTTCCATCAGACTGATTTAAAGTTTCACATGATTCATATTTTTACCACTAGTCATGTGAATTCCATTTTTCCACTGCACAAATCCAAAATTCTTTCATGCTCGGTTTCTGAGTTCCAATTTTAGAGCATCCTGCTCTTGTTTTTGTGGATGCAACTCTTTTACCTTTTGGGTCATACTAATTACAGTTTAATTTGTAATGCTATTCTCTGTGTACAGTGGCTTTTCCCCAGTTTCTTTTTCTGCTTTTGATTTTTCTCCCTTTGGTATATTATATTAGGTGGTGTGTTTTTTATTTATGAAAAACTTTGGTTGTTTGCTCATATTTAAGAGTGGGAGGGCTCATGGGCTGATAGAGAGCTCTCAGCTCTCTGTGACATAGTTTGTCTTCTGAATCAATGAAGAGCTTCTACTGTCCCCACTGTCCGTTCTTCTGTTTGTTTGGTGCATTGGTTTTCGGTTTTTGTTTTTGCAGTACAAAACAAAATGGTTCTACCCCCTTGAGAAGACATATTTCTTTCCTGCAAAGGAAAGGCCTGCATTCTGGAAGCCAATAGAAGAAGGGATCAGAGCTAGTGTTCAATATGCAATTATGTACTCGGCCTTCCTTCTTTTGGTACAGAATCCGAGGGGGTCTCTCTCCATTGGTGTCCCTCAGCCTAGAGCTTCTCCCCTTTACCTGTCTGTCACATAAACCCTAGCTTCTGCTGAGGACAAGACATAGCATTCAACAGAAAAATGCTGGAGGAGAGGGTCGTCGAGAGGTGTAGCTGTTCTCAAACGTTTCCCATCCCCCTCATTTTTTTATCCTTCCCTCCTCATCCTCTCTTCTAAAGGAGAGGATGCTGCTAATCCCTGGTCTTGTGAAGGGGTCTGTGGTAGACAATGGCTTGCTTCTCAGCTTTTCCCACCTACCGTTTGGAATGTGTCTTTCTAACATCTGTTAAGTCCGCTTCCATGTGTACATTTTCCAGCTTTAAAACTTTGCCATTATTTGTCTTCTTTTTCTCTGCCCATGATAATATATATATACTAAAGGCCCAGTGCATGGAATTCGTTCAGGTGGGGGTGTCCCTCAGCCCAGCCTGCACCCTCTCCAAACTGGGACCCCTCCAGGGATGTCCAACTGCCATCCCAAACAGGCAGTTGGATAATCCAGGACTGCTGGCTCCCATCTACTTGCCTGCTTTCCTTCCTGATTGCCCCTAACCATTTCCCTGCCAGCCTGATAGATGCCTAACTGCTCTCCTGCCAGCCTGGTTCCCCCGCCCCCAACTGCTATCCCCTGTAGGCCAGGTCACCTCCAACTTCCCTCCTCTGCCTGCCTGGTCACCCCTAACTACCCTCATCTGCAGGCTTGATCGCACTCAACTGCCCTCCTTTGCAGGCCTGCTCCCTCCCAACTGCCCTCTTCTGCTGGCCATCTTGTGTCACATGGGAGCAGTATCTTTGACCACATGGTGACAGCCAACTTGTGTGTTGAAATGATGGTCAATCTTCATATTACTTTTTTATTAGATAGTATAGAGGCCTGAGACACAGGTGGGGCCAGCTTGTTTGCCCTGAAGGGTGTCCTGGATCAGGATAGGGGTTCCCTTGGGGTGTAGGGTGGCCTGGGTGAGGGGCCTGTGGTGGTTTGCAGGCTGGCCATGCCTCCTGGTGACCCAAAAGGAGGCCCTGGTATCTGGGATTTATTTATCTTCTACAATTTAAACTTTGTAGCCCAGAGTGGAGCCAAGCCTCCTGGCCGCTCCGTGGCAGCAGCCATTTCTGTTGGGATTTATTTATCTTCTATAATTGAAGCTTTGTAGCCTTAAGCAGAGGCCAAGAAAGGCCAGGGCTGCAGAAGCTTGGTTTCCTCTATCGCCAGGGGCAATCCTAGTCTCCTGCTCTCTCCTGCTCCAAGGCTACCACTATTTTAGTTGGGACTTATTTATCTTCTATAATTGAAACTTTGTAGCTTTGAGTAGAGGCCTGGGCCTGCCAGGGTGTGTGGAAAGCTTGGCTTCCTCCATCGCCTGGGAAACCCAAGCCTCCTTCCTGCTCTCTTCATGGCTTCAGCCATCTTGGTTGGGGTTAATTTGCATCCTTGCTCCTGATTGGCTGGTGGATGTGGTTTGTGGGTATAGTGGAGTGATGGTTAATTTGCATATTACTTTGTTATTAGGTAGCATATATATATATATGATTAGCAATAAAATGAGATGAAGTGAAATGATGTGTGAGCTCAAAGCTTTATCTTTACCTGGAAGTCTAATTAAGTTTTTAGTTTTTTGGGAGTCCTATTAATTACATTGATCTGACTTGTAATTTCACATTTAATCTCAGTGTTCTGAGTCTATAAGGTCTTGATTTATAGTGTCTTGTCTTGCAATCTGTCAAGGATTCCCAATATTTTCCTGATGTTTTCTTCTGAATCATGTAGTAGATTTTTAGAGATGAGTTCCTTAAATGAGTCAAGTGTTTCCATTTGTTTACACTGTGATATTTTTTCATGAGTCTCATTTATGTTTATAATATTTTTGCTTGTCCTAGAATAAGCATAAATATATCTAGACTTGGTATTAATTATTATACAGGGAGCTTCCCAGCATCCTACTGTTTGAATTCCATTGGTCCACTTGGGTCACATGTTCAAGGGAGTCTGGGAGGGCCAAAATCCTGTATTTTCAGCCGCTGGTGTGTGTGTGTGTGTGTGTGTGTGTGTGTGTGTGTGTGTGTGTGTGTGTGTTGTGTGATAGTGGAGGCGGGTCTTTGCAGCAAGAAAGACAGTGAAAACGAATGGCTGAAACCTAGCAACAAAGTCCTTGTTCCCAACCAGTGAAAATCATGGTTGTAACTCTCTATAGTCATGGATACTGACTAGCACAAATCAAAGACCTTTTCATATGAAAAAAATCTCTGTAGTCTCCATACCTGATATATTCTCTTTTCCTGAACACGATCTGTATAGACATTGCTAATCACCCAACAAACCAATTTTATTTCTGGTTTTGTGCTAGCTTCCAGGAAACTCCCAGACAAATTTATGGCCCACCATGGTCGCATTATTTCTCGGGGTGCAGATTCCCTGAACTTCATTCACTTCCAGCTTCCTATGACCTTCCCCAAGCCTTCATTTCCCCAGACTCCTTCTCACGTAATCCGGTTTTATTTCATTAGGACCTATTGTATGCATTTTCACAAGTATTCTTTCATCTTAGATCCTTTTGGCACGAGGCCAAATCTAAATAACAATTAATTAACTACTGATGTTTTTATAGCCTGGTATTAAATTATACTTGAGAATTGGGACTATATCTTGCTGATCTTTATATCTCCTATGTTTCCTTGTATATAGTAGCACCCAATAAATGTTTGTGGGATCTAATTAATGTATCCCCAGGGCCCTGTGAGCCTACCAGTCTTTAACCCTGGCCTGCCCTTTATTTTCTTAGGGATTGTGGGGTTACAGGTATCCACCACCTGATCTTGTGTTCCTGGAGAGATACCTAGGAACCAGTCATCCTTCTCCATGTGGGACAAAGTGAGAATTCCCGGACTAGCCTGAGACAGTCGTATCAAACGAATATGTAAAAGTATTGATCTAATTTGACTAAGTAGCAGCTCAGCCAAGCCAGCACAGAGCTGCCAGAGACACGCTGGGCTGCAACAGCTGGAGACAGGCGTGGGAAACCAGAAATTATTCCATTGCAGCCCCTCCACGCCGTGTTTGACATGCTATTTATCTTCTCCCACTGAAGCTCTCTCTCCACATAAATGGGGGTGGGGGAGAGCTAGGGGGCTGTTTACCTTCTACTGAACAAACAAGTCTGAATTAGGAATTAGACTCAGTGAGTCTCAAATGATGAACGCGCCTACCTTGGCATTACTTAGGAAATAGGAAAAACAAATTAGATTACGACTTGGAAGGATTCATTGGTTTGGAGAGCAGCAGGGACTTCATTGCAGGCCGAAGGCAGCTCAGCCTCTGGGTTTCTTTAACACCAACCAGCGAGGGCCTCTCTCAGGGCGACAGGTGGGAAGTGGGTCCCTAGGAGGTGCTGTGACGGGGGGCAAGCCAGCAAAGAGACGCAGAGAGCAGGAGAGGACCCGTGACTTGCCCTCGACTGGCATGGCATGGCAATGCCACGTTTTCATGGGCCCCTGGGTAACACCTGGCATCGTATGGAACACAGTCACTGTCTCGGAGAGCCTCGGGCCACAGCGTTTTGTTTCACAGGATGTGTTGGGAGCCACGTGGTGAGAGAGTGTGTGAAGTGAAAGAAAAGATGAGTGTATTTCATAGGCAGAATAAATAGGATGCTTCACTCCGTCAACGCTGTCCTTGACGCACTCTCTGCTTTTGGAGGAACACACAACAGCATCATGCGGTTTGCTTGAAAGTCTAATTAAAATGAGCTACTTGTCTCCTGCCTCCGCCAAATGGAATTACGGAACAAGACCTGCAAGCAGCAGGGACTCATGTCAACAGCGCCACCGGCCTGAGAAATGGGCGTTCCTAAGCAACAGAGTCAGCTCTCAGAACCTCAGGATGTGGAGGTGACTGGTGGTCCCAGCTAAAACCGTGTGTGGGTGGGTGGGCATGCGTGTTTGTGATTGTCTACACCAGCGGTTCTCCACCTGTGGGTTGAGACCCCTTCGGCGGTCAAACGACCCTTTCACAGGGGTCGCCTAAGACCATCGGAAAATGCAGATATTTACATCACGATGCATAACAGTAGCAAAATGTCATGGTTGGGGGTCACCACCACATGAGGAGCTGTATGCAAGGGTCATGGCCTTAGGAAGGTTGAGAACCACTGGTCTACACAGAACAGAAAGCTGAGGCCCCACCAGCAGGAACCTGGGTAACAGTGACGTGCAATATAACACCCTGCAAGCTTTCTATAATGCCAGCCTCTGGCTACATGCGCGGACTGACCTTTTAGGGAAAACCACCTCATAATGAGGTCCATTTGTTTCTTCAGAAATGACTGCGCTGGCTGAGGTCCAAGGTCCCCAAGTTGCACGTTGCCTCATCAATAAAAGCCCCACATCTATTCCTAAGGAGTGACATTTCATGTCTCCACTAGTTTTCTGTGGACCTAAGGATATTTAAAAAATCAGACGCTGTAAGAAACCGGGATACATTTGTTATGGGCATGGTACACACATCTTAGGAAATAGTTCACCAAACACAATAGGAACTGGCATGATGAGCACTTTCTAAATGCCAAACACTGTACAGTGGTACCTCGAGATACGAGTTTAATTGATTCCGTAACCTTGAGGCGTGGGAAACTATGAGACGCTTGAGTCACGGTAAACTGGTGGGTCCTGTGCAGCTGGCCGATCCGCGAGATTACTCCTATCTCAACTGTTGCTCGTATTTCAAAGCAAAAGTCGCTCGCTCGATGGCTCATATCTCAAAAATTTCGTATGTTAGGGCACTCGTATCTCGAGGTACCACTGTATATGACTCATAGTTTCTAAAAGAATCCCCTGACACACGGTTGTCATTCCCACTTAACACATGAGGAAGCCCCTCGGAGAGAGAAGGTGACCTGTCCAAGGTCACTGAGACAGTAAGTGGCAGTTCAGGATTTTAATCGGGGCAGCCAATGCAGACCCTGCACCCCTAAATACAAATAGCGGTGGCCAATGCTTCTGTAACACTGCTTGTGGAGCAATGTTCATTTACTCTTCACGTGGACTGGAGTGGTAGGTGCTAAAGTTAGCTTCATTTTTCTCTCCGAGATAAACGACGTGCACAGAGGCCATCCACATGCCCAAGGTCACCCACCTGGTGAAGGGCAAGGTGGAGGGGCTGCGTTTTGAACCACATCTCTCTCTCTCTCTCTCTCTCTCTCTCTCTCTCTCTCTCTCTCTCTCACACACACACACACACACACACACACACACACACACACACACATACACACATGCACACACATCCATGAAAACCCACTTGAAAGAATATCCCTGTTTATTGGCCTTTGCTTTTCTCTTGCGGATGGCAGCTGGCAGCCGAGAGAAAGGATTAAATAGGTGAGATCAGGTTTAGGGCTTTAAGGCGGTGGGAATATGACTGCACACAGAGATTTGGAAAGTGTTTCTCCTGTGTAAGCCCCGATGATTTCTTGGCAGTCCATGAGCGGTCCTGTCTTCGCTATTCCTGAGGTTGATACGGCGGGTATTTCCATCGAAATCTGGGTGATCGGGTGCACGAGGAGAAAATGAGGCACATTAATTTAAAAATCGATGTTCTCTCATTGGCTGCCCCCTCGCCCAAGAAAAATGCATAAAGAGCCACTGGTGCCAGCAGCCACACCCTAACCCAGTGGTTCTCAACCTGTGGGTTGCGACCCATTTGGGGTCGAATGACCCTTTGACGGGGGTCGCCTAAGACCATCAGAAAACACAGATATTTACATTACAATTCATTAACAGTAGCAAAATTACAGTTATAAGTAGCAACGAAAATAATTTTATGGGTGGGGGTCACCACAACATGAGGAACGGTATTAAAGGGTCGCGGCATTAGGAAGGTTGAGAACCACTGCCCTAACCCCAAGCCAGGCTGAGGAAGAGACAGCGGTATTCATGCTGGTGGCCACAGAGGTGGGGAACGTGACCCAGGGAAGGACCGCTTTCTGAGAGAAGCCAGGTGATGAATTAGGTCGGCATGTACATCGGTGTGTGCTCGGGGAAAGCCAGTTAATTGTAATGTTAACTTGGGGACGTAGGACAATTAACAAAGCATAATTCTTTGCATAAACCCTGTCATAGGAAATATCCGCCAGTAAGCCAGGAGTGTGGCCTGCAACGGGGTCATTTCTGAAGACTGAACGGGGGATGTAGGTGTAGGTGGAAGAGCGAATACAACGAGCAGCTTTTCATGGTTTTAATAAAAGACCAGAGAAACACTGGTAAAATGCAAAAGCCACAAAATGTGGCTTCTGATTTTTTTTTTTTTTTTTTGTCCTGGGGATGTTACTTCTGTTTCTGGAAACTGCAGGTCACTGTACCTCTCTTAAGTGAAATTGGGGTCTTGGCTGAACTCAATAATAACCATGGCATGTCAGGCACCTACTATGTGCCATGTGCGTTTTAGGTGCTATCACATTTCCCTCTCAATAGTCCTCGAGCATCGATCACGATATCCTCCTTTTATGTGTAAGGAAACCTACGCTTCGTGAGTTTAAGTAACTTGCTCAGGGAGCTAAGTGTCAGCACCGGCTGAGATGTAAACTCAGGTCTGCTTATTTCCAAACAACGGAGTCTGCTGTCTCTCAAAGAATATGTTCAGAGAGTACCTACGAGTCTGCAGAAATCCCAATATTGTTGCAGATTTCTTTGGGAAGGCAAGTGGCTGGAGTTATGAAAATTGTAAAGGTGATTCCACTCTAGAATTACACGTGGACTCCAGAATGTTTAGATTCAGGGTCTGAAATCAGAAAAAATAAGTAAAATCATAATATTCAATTGGAGAATATGTAATTAGACTATGATTTGGAGGTATATGGGGGGGCAGGGATGGAGGGATTGAGGAAAAAAGAAAAAAAGACAGAGAACTCATGGATATGGACAACAGTGTGCTGATAAAGGGAGGTGGGATGAAGGAGGAAGAGGGAATAGAGTGGATAAATGGAAATAAATAAACTCTGATTCATCTTAATAGGAACACTAGGCAGCTGTTAAAGGGAATGAGATAGTGCTCTACATAGTGATAGAGAAAACAATTTTCAAGTCATATTTCATGGTCAAAGCCAGTTGCAGGGCAGAATTTATCGGAATCGCATTTACTTTTTAAAAGACACGCACATGTGAACAGGGAGTGGTACCCAATCATAGGAACAGAGCTAGAAGGAAGCACTGGCTTTCTGGGAAGGGATGTGAGCGTTGAGGAGGAATAAGCAAGGAGGGGAACAGAGGGCAACCTTCATTTTTTGTTCTCTGAATTTATATCAATGTCTGAATCTTTCATGGTGAGAAAGGACTCCTTATTTGCTTATGCATTAAAAGGGGGGAAAGAGTTAGCCATCTGGCAGAAATATGTTTGTGTTTTTATAAACTTTTAAGATACGTTAGTGTAATACAGTGGTACCTCTAGATACGAGTTTAATTCGTTCCATAACCTTGAGGCGTGGGAAACTATGAGATGCTCGAGTCGAGGTAAACTGGTGGGTCGTGTGCAGCCAGCCGATCTGCGTGATTACTCCTATCTCAAATGTTGCTCGTATTTCAAAGCAAAAATAACTCACTTGATGGCTCATATCTCAAAAATCTCATATGTTAGGGCACTCGTATCTCGAGGTACCACTGTGTGTGTGTGTGTGTGTGTGTGTGTGTGTGTGTGTGATTTTGTTTGTTATATCCTTTCAATCACCCCTTCCCAACCAGCCTCCCCAATTTCTGCACTTTAAGCAAATTCCAGCAACAGATATTGAATAATTCTTTCAGGTAAGAGTTTTGGTTTTGCTCCGTGACAGGTTCCAGTGTAGGAATAAGAATACCCGAAAGCCATCAGAAAAAAACCAGCAAGTTTAGGTCCCTGTCCAATCATTCCGCAAACTAAATGTGCCACTGGGAACATTTATGCGTGCCTTATTGATCGAGAGGCACGCAGCCCCGAAAGAGCCGGTGGCCTCGCCAACCTGGGCTCTGAGCGCCGGACAGTCGCTAGAGGCCCTCACGGCATCCATCTCCTCTGCTTTCCAGAGGCTCCAACGAAGGAGGAGGCAGAAGACAGAACGCCTCTCCTGAAGGCATGTTCAGCCTGCAATGCCCTCCCTGCTCTGGGCACTCCCAGAATCCCTGCAGAGGGGCATCTGGGGGCTGGGAGCATCTGCCTGACCCTTCTGCCTTCCAGCCAGGCTCGGTGTGCCACGGCGTCTAGTCCCAGCATCCCCGTCAGCACTGCGGGCCGGTGGCAGAGGCACGCTCTGTGATGAGTTAGAAGGCCCCGGGACACGACGAAGCTTGTCCCCTTTTGCATTCGATGAAGAGAAGAAAATGTGATGTTTTCCAGCCACAGAGGCAGCTGGTCCCAGATCTGTGGAGTGATGCTCAAGTGACAATCCAAATTGACTGAAAAAAAAACACACAAAATCATCAGGGAGCCCGAGCCATGGACTCATTATTTTGGTTGTGCGAACAGGGCCCTCCCTAGCAGGTGCCACTGTCATCTTGACCTCAGGGACAGCGGAGGAGGATGGGGATCAGTTGGTATTTTGAACCATAGGCCTGGCTCTCTGACAAGATCTATGTACAAATGAACGCTGTAACCAGAATGCCGGCTGTCGGTCCGTCCTGCAGTTGTCCAGGGTGATACCAGAACCGCACAGGACAGGTTCCCTCCAGTTCTGAAAGCTCGGGGGGAAGAGGATCCGTCAGAGCTCCTTCTGCTTTTAGATGACACAGTCTTGAAACCGGTAGAACACGCCGTGTCAGACACACCCCGGCAGCCGGAAGGAGGGTGCTCAGGCCTTTGCCGTGGGGGGCAAAGACATGTCTCTGGAAAGATCTCATTCTTCACGATTCTCACACATCATGCCTATCACCCCCCCTCAAATGTGGCTTTTGTTTGGCTTGCTAATTATATTTCCTCCTAATCTGCAATTATCAATTTTCCTCTCCTGTTTGACTTGATCCTATTATCCTTGCGAGCATCATCTATTCCAGATGATTATCTCGTGGAGAGCCACCATCAGCAATATTCCTACACTGCGTGCCAGAGAGAGAGAGAGAGAGCTAGGGGAAGGGGGTGGCAGTGGTGGGGATGAGGAGGCTGCCTCGTCACCACCTCCCTGTGTCCCCACCGGGCGGTGGAGGTGGAGGTGGTCCCCGATAGTGGCAGGAAGGGAAGGCCTAGGAGACGGGGTGATGGAAGACGGTGTGGGGGACCAACCAGCGTCGTAGACCAGGGGGACGCAGGACGCCCTCTGCCCCCTGCGTGTGGCGGCTGCTTTGTGCCTCTTATCTGTTCTCCGCAGTCGTTGGCACCGGAGGTTCGTTAAATGTATAGGATGATGGTAAATACAGATTAGAGGAGAGTGCTGAGAAGCGAAGCCTATTAACTCACCTTGAGGCCTGGGCCCTGTGCGGGAAACCAGGCAGAACAAATGGGCCTGCAATGCTCCCGGCCAAAGGCCCCGGGTGGGGAGAGGAGGCGATCAGCGTGTGCGGGAAATGCACCGCGCACGCCCTTGAATGTTCATCGGGACCGAGCGTGCTAATTTACAGCACTTCCCAGTTTCGGGGTCCCTCAGAGTCTTTCCAATTACACTGGCAGGGAGGTGACGTGGAAGTAGAACTTAAAGGCAGCGTCCTGGGGTTCCCTCGTGCCCGGGGTAAAGAAGCCACGCCATTCCCTCCATTCTTAGCCCTGGACCTACCCTCGCCTCGCATCTCCCGGGCCTGGGCTTCTGGACCCAGCCCGGAACGCAGAAGCCGAGCGGCCACCCAGCCAACTCGGGGAGCGGAGGATGTGCAGCCTTCCATTTCTCGTTAAAAAGCAATAAATCCGAAGGCAGGTAATGAATTCCATTCTGAGTAATCTCATTACGGACATCTATTCAGAGAGTCTGTGTGGCCCCAGCAGAATGGCTGGAAGGCCGGGCTAATGCGCTGGCGTCTGTCCCTGGGCCCAGTGAGCAGCACGGGCCTGCAGGAGGATGCTTCATTCGGGCGCCCTTATGATCAGGAGCGTTCTACCAGCTGGAGCGGGGCCCGCGCTCAGCCCGCTGCTGGACGGCTCTCTCTGCTGGGTCCATGACTGGCTGGAGTCCACCGGAGAAGCAGCTCCCGGCAGAGGCTGCTGGCACCCGGGGCCCCAGCGCCCTGCGCTCTGGGGGAGCCGAGAAGAAGGTCTGGGGGTGCAGAAGTGAGAAATAAGTTTCCTATGATGCTCTTGCAGGACCAGATAAGGTGTATTGTGGAGGTTCTGTTATACAGTGGTACCTCGAGATACGAGTGCCCTAACATACGAGATTTTTGAGATACGAGCCGTCGAGCAAATGATTTTTGCTTTGAAATACGAGAAACAGTTGAGATAGGAATCATGGCGCAGGTCGGCCGGCTACACACGACCCACCCGTTTACCGCGAATCGAGCTTCTCATAGTTTCCCACGCCTCAAGGTTACGGAACGAATTAAACTCGTATCTCGAGGTACAACTGTATTTATCCTACAATGACCAAATTACTGTCCTTACCACCCTCATGAGCGGTAGCACCATTCTACCCTTCAGCTGCTCCTCCTGACTGGCTGAAGAAGCGGAGGTTTCTCACCCGGAAATGGATGGCGCTTCCCAAACTTGACACACTCATCACCTGAGGATCTTATGAATCTACAGTTCTGATTCATTGATTGGCCGTCAGGTGAGGCCTGTGATTTGACGTTGGTAATAAGCATCCAGGTGATACCCATACAGGTCATCTATGGACCACACTTGGAGCATAGAGACTCAAACTTTGACTTGCACGAGGACCTCCAGACCAGTGGTTCGTTGCTAAGAAAATAATTTTATGGTTGGGGGTCACCACAACATGAGGAACTGCATTAAAGGGACGTGGCATTAGGAAGGTTGAGAACCACTGCTCCAGATGGTTTGTGAAAACCAAGATTCTAAGGTCCCATCTGCCAGAGCTTCTGACTCAGCACGCCTTGCCTCGAGAGAGGGGGCTGCTGGGAACTTGCATCTCTCACAAGTCCCAAGTGGTGCTGAGGCTGCCGGTCCACAGTTTGAGACCCATTGCTTTAGGGCAGTGGTCGGCAAATTCATTAGTCAGCAGAGCCAAATATCAACAGGACAACGATGGACATTTCTTTGGAGAGCCAAATGTTTTAAACTTAAACTTCTTCTAACGCCACTTCTTCAACATAGACTCGCCCAGGCCGTGGTATTTTGTGGAAGAGCCATACTCTATTGGCCAAAGAGCTGCATGTGGCTCAAGAACCGCAGTTTGCAGGCTACTGCTTTAGGGCAAGCCCTCGGGCCCGTGTTAGCCTTTGAGTTTGACATGCTGGCTTGGGCTTCTCCAACCTGACTGCGAATATGTGTCTTCTAATTAAAACAGGAAGACTTTAAAACATACTCGTTCCCAGCTTTACCTCAGACAAAGGAAATGGGAATCTCAGCATCCAAATATTTTCAGCTCCGTCAGTGACTTCTAACATGAATTAGGAATCACTGCTCTAAACCCTGGCTTACAGAATAACTTTCCATATTTCCATAAGACTGCACTCAGCCCCAAATTAGCTGTGTACTATTCTTACATTTCAGAACTTGGGCGTGAAGTGTGTGTGTGTGTGTGTGTGTGTGTGTGTGTGTGTGTGTTTTCTCCCTGAAATAACCTTCTGTCTCCATTGTCAAAACCGCATCTGTCTGTCGTGGTTTATCTGAAACACCATCTCCTTTATGAAGCCTTCCTACCTGAGAGCATCCTCTCCCGAGTTTTCAAACCCATTGCTAATTCCAGTCTCCATTGAGATTTTCACTGACCTCAGCCCCTCCCTCCTTCCTGTTCCCCTAGCCCTGCTGGGGAACCTCTAGTACAGTGGTTCTCAATCTTTCTAATGCCACAACCCTTTAAGACAGCTCCTCATGTTGTGGTGACCCCCAACCGTAAAATTATTTTTGTTGCTACTTCATAACTGTAATTTTGCAACTGTTATGGATCATATCTGTGTTTTCCAATGGTCTTAGGCCACCCCTGTGAAAATGTTGTTCGACCCCCCAGTATGGGGTGTGCAGGAGGTGGATGATCGATGTCTCTCTCTCTCATCGATGTTTCTGAATTTCTATCCCTCTCCCTTCCTCTCTGTGAAAAATCAATAAAATATATTTTTTAAAAAAACAAAGAATGTAATGTAAACGATCTAGTCAGGTAAGGGAGACAGCACATTACAAGCCCTCAATCCTACAGACTGAACTAGTATTACTTCAAGTGCAGCTGGTTAATTTCTCATTGACCTACCACTCTGAATAGATAAGAAAGTGAAACACCATTCTGCCTGAATTTCAGAAACAGGAAATGTAACGTGTAAATAAATACAAATATTAAAAAAAAAACCACCCTTCAGCCAATGTTAGGAAGCATGCCCAGCCATCCCCGTGCTGGATCCTCAGCCATTCAGTGGCTGTCGCCTTTAGGGTGACCCTCCCTCAGCTTTCTGCCTGTCCCCAGGCTTTCCTCCAGGCTCAGTCCTTGCTGGCGGCCTTTCAGCTGCTCCACCTCCAGAACAACTCCTCGGGGCTCTGTGTGTCTCAGACCTCCCTCCCCCCATCTGTTGCTGTGGCATTACCTCAGCGCCAGCAGATGTGCTCCTCGCTCAGCGGAAACATGTGCGCACACTGCCCCCTAGGGGACAGGCTCTGTCATGACCCTCAAAACCAAGCAGCCAACCCCCTTGGTGTGCCTGTAGTTAGAGGCCAGGGACTGGGTCCTGGATGGGGACAGTTTGTACAGCTCTGAAATTACTGCTGGGCCATTCAGCATGTTAAGTAATAAGAAGGATCTGCCCCAGTGTGGGACCTCACTAGAATTTCTGAAGCAAATCATATATATATTTTATTTCCTTTAACGTTAGGAATAAAGTTGTTGACTACAATGAGAGTCTGGAATGAAGAGACACATTTGGCATGAAACTTAACTACACTGTATTTACTGATATGAAAGTAGTGCACTGATATCCCGTACGATGTACCCAAAGCTCAAGAGATCGGGAGAGCCCCAGGGTACAGTTAGCACATTGTGAAATGCATTCCACCAATTCTTACTGAGCGGCTAACAGACACTCCCAGTCCTCACTGAACCAGAAACTGAGACCTCTGCCCTAAAGGAGCTGTAACTAATGCCGGGAGCTCCCCTCTCTGCCACCCCCTTCAGCTGTGGGGAGCTTGCCTCGGTCCTGGAGGCACGGACTTGCTGGGAATGGAAGGCAAGGGCAGCGTGTCCTGGCCGCTCCGAGGCTGATCACAGCCCTGTCCCTTTTCTATGACATCATATGGTCTTCCTTTCTTCCTTTCTCCTTCCTTTCTTTCTCCTTTCTCCTCTCTCTCTCTCTCTCCTCTCCTTCCTCCCTTCCTCTCTTCCTTTCCATTCTTCTTCATTGAAGGGCTTTATTGCTTGTTGATTTAGAGAGAGCTAAAGACTTTGAGGAAGGTGTTCAAAGCTTCCTGGTATCTGATCCGTGTGTGGGACCTGGAGTGGGGAGAGAGGACTATGAGGTCCTGCAGAGCTGGAAGTGGCGCTCCCCAGAGGTGCTCAGGAGAACCACACTGACTTCCAGCTGCAGGAGGCCCCGAAAGTCACCACTACCTTCACCTCAAAGGCTTCATTTGAACCCACTCACTTAGTTATTTTCCTCTTAAATGATCATCACCTCACCTCCTGGCCTCCAAAGCTGCCCCCTGGTATAGCTCATCATCTCCTCCCCATCATCGCCTGGGAGACACACCGGCCACGCCCCCGTTGCTGCCGGTGTGCCGAGGGGAGGACCCGAGTCCCTTTGCCTGCAGAACTGCTACGGGCCAGGGTTGCCGGGGCCACTGAACCCTTCCCTGGAACCTTCTTGAGGAGCTGGAGCAGACCGAGGCGGTGGGGCCTCATCCAGCACCGCAGGCCTCAGATGCACACCCCTTCTGAGCATTCCTGCCCGTCCCCGGTTCCTCTCCCTTCAAGGGGCTCTCTGCCGCTGTGACCACGGACCAACAGTGAAGGGAAGTGTCCTGTTGGCTTTCAGATACAGTGGTACCTCGAGACACGAGTGTCCTAACATACAAGATTTTTGAGATACGAGCCGTCGAGCGAGCAATTTTTTGCTTTGAAATACGAGCAACATTTGAGACAGGAGTCATTGCACCGATCGGCCAGCTGCACACGACCCACCAGTTTACCGCATCTCAAGTGTCTCATAGTTTCCCACGCCTCAAGGTTACAGAACGAATTAAACTCGTATCTCGAGGTACCACTGTACCGAGTTTACACACCCTTCCTGTCAACTGAGCATTCCTGCTCCATTATAGTGTCCTGCTGTTTGTTGGCTTTCAGAATCAGATGAAGACCCGTCACGTGCTAGCACGTTCAGTAGAGAGAGCGGATAGGAGCACTGATGGCAGACGATCACGGAGCACTGTTTGTTTCATGTTGTAACTCATCTTCCTAACAAGCCCTGTTCTATGGAAGAGGAACAGGAGTTGTAGAGAAGCTCAGTAACTTGCTCAACGTCACAGCGCTATGCTCAGTGGCACCAGAATCTAAACCCGGGAGTCTGGCGGCAAAGCCTTCATCCACCAGGCCCTGCTGCTTCCCCTGGGAGGGAGGGTCCCTGTTTGAGACCCTCCTGCCTCCCAGTTTGGGGAGTAAAACCAGTAACTCACTTCAGTTGCTAGGAAACCCTCCAGTCATGTAGGGGTTGAGGGCTGAAGTGAGAATTATTTCCCATTTCTCCCATCCCATCCTTCCCTCTTGGGACTGGGGTTCAGGCATTTCTTCCCAACTCTGCCCTTTGATCAGTACAGCCCATCAGGAACCCCGTGCCATTTCACCCTCCCCCACCGCCCAAAGGCCAATGCCAACTCTCAGCAGCGGCTTCGTCGTGCGAGACAGAGCAGAAACTCTGCAGCAGACCGAGTGCCCAGGAACCAGAGGCAGGAGCAGGGCCATTGCCCAATGCTCTATGTGCCCTGTTGGTGGCTTCATCGCCTCCCTGTCCCCTGCCCCCTCCCCCCACCAGGCCAGGCGCTGCCTGTCCACTCGAGGCTGTTGCAGGCCCCGCTCCTGTGCTCTTTCCTGTCCTACAAGATGACACTGAACCCTTCATGAGCCCGGAGGAAGCCAGCCAGACAGGAAATAAACCCACTGCGTGCGGGTGCGGATGGAGGTGCCGGAAGACCTGTGGTCCCTGGGGAAGACGCTTGTTGGTTTTTTTTTATATCGTCCTGGCCAGCAATGCTCGAGCCTCTCATCGGTGGAGAAGGCAGGCGGAGGGTGATTTAGACGTGAACTTGAGCTAAGGGGACAGGTGGGGCGTGGCTCCCAGAGGCTCCTTGGACCAGGGCTGGCCGTGATGTAAGAGGTGGTTTGGCCAGGATTTCCTGGAGCTGATGAACCTTATTTTTAGATGGTATTGGTATTTTTAGTGAAAGTCCAACAGCATCTCCATTTTTTTTTTTAGGGGGGGGTGAGGAGGGGAGGTGGGTAGAGGGTGGAGGGATTTCCTGGATTAGTCATTTCCTCTCTGCTGGTTTAGAGATTTGGCGGAGCTCCTCTGTCACAGGAAGCGCCCGGTGATGGTAAACACGCTGACACAACGGGAACTCGCACGGCCGGGGTGTCGGCGCACACATATCCCTTCCTGGCCCCGAGGCCAGGTGAGCAGGGAGGCGGGGGGGGGAGACTTCCTGTTTTCAGCTGGAGGAGGACCTTTCAACTTCCGAGCGCTGCTCTGGAGAATAGATTGCCAGGACTGCTGGGTGAGCAGCCAGGGCACAGATAGCAGGCATGATGGGGTGACAGGCCTTGCTGGAGGGCCCTGGCAGCCGCAAGAACTGCTGAGTCACCATGCCCTCTCCGAGCTGTGCGTGGAAGCCAGTGTGTGCGGTTCCAGCCTCAGAAAGCAATCTGCATCTGAGACCTGCTTGGTAGCCAGGGACGCCCTTAGTGCCTGGGTGGCATCCATTCCTAAGATCCTGCAGCAGGTCCTACCTTTGGATCTATCTCTTCTGAGTCTGGTTCCTGCACTGCCTCTGGGATGTCGGTGGCACCGTGGGAATTAGCCAGTCCCTGACCACCATCTCCTCCATGTGGCTCCTCCTCCACAGGTCCCGTAGGTGAGGAAGACACATAGCAACTTTGTCACTCTTCTCCTTCTCCTTTGGCCACGGTCGGCATCGCTAATTGGCCAGGGCACTGTGACTGCTGAACCTTGACATGGGTGACCACAGTCTCTCTCCACCTTATCCTTCAAGCTCTCGTGACCAATCCATTGGAACTGGCGTTTGACATAAAGTCAATTGGCCATCCCAGAGCTCCTGTTATCTGCTGAAACGCTGGCTTCGATTTGGTCTCTTCCCTGATGTGACACTTCTCGTGCCTTCAAAGTGAATTCGGGCTCCTTGGCAGGGTGCGCTGACCCTTTCACAGTCTGCCTCTCCCTCATTGTGCGGCTTTATCTTCCCGCCACCTTGCCCTGACCCCTGACTTCTGACCTCTATACACAGGCCGCCACTGGAAGCTTCTCTTTCCCAAATACACTTTGCCTGGGCGTGACTTTTGGCCTTGCGCTGGGTGTTCTTGCTTTCTAGATTTTACTTCTTCCTTACTCCGTTCTGCACACTCTCAGTTGCTTTCTCAAACCCTCAATATTACTCTTCTATTACGTTTTTGTGATTTTATTCAGCAAAGTTAGTGCCCCTTCTGTGTTCTCATAGGCTTCTGTTTTGATCTCTATTAAAATATTTGTTATTGTAACATATCAAGTTGTATATGTATTATAATATGGTGTGGTTATTCTAATCATTTTATGTATCATAATTATGGCCAGACATCCTCTTATTCACTCAACACATGAGTAGATTGCCTTCCATGTGTTGTTAGTAGTAGCTAAGTTAACACAGACAATGAGTAAATGATATTTCTTTGCTGATTGAAGCTGCCTAGCCCTGAAATCTCCAGCAAAGCTTCCGCTGAGTCCCAGGAATCTGTGAGCAGGACTTAAATCCTTCCTTAATTCTTATAGAAATTCATGGAAAAAAAGTATTTTTAAAAGTTACTTTTAAAAATTATCCTTTTATACTTTACTAGAGGCCCAGTGCACGAAATTCTTGCACAGGTGGTGGGGTCCCTAGGCCTGGCCAGCGATCAGGGCCGATCAGGGCCAGGCTGATCAGGGCTGGGTCAGAGAGGAGGCACAGTCGCTGGGCTGTGTGCGGAAGGAACAATGCTAAACACTGCCACAGACATTGTCAGTACCCCACATCCGTGCAGTTCCCCGCCTCTCCCCTCCTCCTTCCCTCACCACTGCGCTGCCACTGTGGTGGGTGGGCAGTAGGCTGATCAGGGGCAGGATGGAACACAGGAGGTTGGCTGCTGACCCTGAAGAGGAAGCTGGCCCTCAACCCCCTGGGAAATGGCCATGTCTGCCACCTCCTTTCCACCCCACTCCCACCCCAGTTGGCCATGGGGGAAAGATTGGCTGTGAGAGCACACTCCTGCATTAAGTGTCTGCCCCCTTGTGATCAGTGGCTTAGCAACTATTCTTTCTGTTGTTCCAGTTATTTAGAATTATACACAAACACACACACACACACACACACACACACATGCACTAGAGGCCTGGTGCATGAAATTTATGTACAGGGGTGTGTGTCCCTCGGCCCAGCCTGCAACCTCTCCAATCTGGGACCCCTTGGGGGATGTCTGACTGTGGGTTTGGGCCTAAATCAGCAATTGAACATCCCTCTCACAATCCTGGACTGCTGGTTCCTAACCACTTGCCTGCCTGCCTGCCTGATTGCCTCTATCCACTCTGCTGCCAGCCTGATAGCCTCCTAACTACTCCTCTGCCAGTCTGATTGATGCCTAACTGCTCCCCTGCTGGCCTGATTGCCCCTAGCCGCCTTTGTCTTGGCCCCACACCTGGAACCCAGGATTCCCTCCTCCAGCCGATAGCAGGCGTCTGGGACCTGGGCTTCCCTCCCTCTGGCTGGCCACAGGAACCTGGGACCCAGGCCGGCTGCACTTGGGCCTGCTGCCATCACAGAGGACCATCACAGGTGCTGGCACCGGGGACCGCAGAGTGGGCATCTCCTCTGCCTCCTGGGCTGCAGGTGCAGGCACTGTGCCTGGGACCACAAGGCAGGCACCAGTGCCCGGCTTTGTCAGGAAGGATGTCTGTATGGTCGTCAGGAAGATGTCCAATCTAATTAGCATATTATTCTTTTATTAGTATAGATTATTTTCCCTTTTATCTTTATTGTTTAAAGTATCATGGATGTTCCCCTGATCCCTCCATTGGCCACTTCTACCCACCTGCCCCCACCCCAGGCCTGTCTGTGTCCAGGGGCTGTGCATATACCTGGTATACATATAAGTTCTTTGGTTAATTTCTTCCTACCCACCCTCCCCTGCCTTCCCTTTGAGAGTCATCAGACTGTTTCATGTTTCTATGTCTCCGGATCTATTTTGTTCATCTGTTTATTTTGTTCATTAGATTCCACATACATGTGAGATTATGTGAGACTTATCTTTCTCTGACTGGCTTATTTCACTTAGTACAGTAGTACCTCGAGATACGAGTTTCATTCGTTCCATAACCTTGAGGTGTGGGAAACTATGAGACGCTCGAGTCGCGGTAAACTGGTGGGTCGTGTGCAGCCGGCCGATTACTCCTATCTCAAATGTTGCTCATATTTCAAAGCAAAAACCGCTCGCTCAACGGCTCGTATTTCAAAAATCTTGTATGTTAGGGCACTCGTATCTCAAGGTACCACTGTATAATACACGAGGTCCCTCCGTGCTGTCCAAAAGGGTAAGAGAATCTTCATTTTTTTTACTGCTGCAGAGTATTTTATGGTATAAATGTGTCACAGCTTTTTTATCCACTCATCTACGGGCTGGGCACTTCGGCTGTTTCTAGATTTTAGTTATTGTAAATTGCCCTTCTATGAATGTAGGGGCACATATAGTCTTCTGATTTGTGTTTTAGGTTTCTTAGGATATATTCCTAGAAGTGGGATCACTGAGTCAAATGGCAGTTCCATACTTAATTTTTTGACGAAACGCCATACTGTTTTCCATAGTTGGTTGCACCAGTCAGCATTCCTACCAGCAGTGTTCTAGGGTTCCCTTTCCCCACATCCTCACCAGCATTTGTCATACTTATAATATCAACCTATGTAAGTAATTTTATATTAATGTATATATGATTACATAATTTTAGTCCTTTTTCCTCCCTTTTTGCTTGACTTTTTCTCCCCATTCCCTGCTACCTCCAGGGTGACCAACCCTCCCAGTTTAATTCAGACTCTCCCAATTTTAGCATAAAACCCCCACATTATAGAAAATCTCTTAGACTCAGGCAAACCCAGATGATTCATTATCCTACCTGTCCATATCACCTATGTTTCTTCCCTAAGTAATTACTTTAAAAAATCTAGTGTATGACTTCCATATTTCTCTGTATTAATATAATTATAGTTTTTATAATTGTTATTTTATAAAATGAGGTTATATTCTATGTTGTTATATTATATATTGTTATGCTTTTTTACATTATACACTTTTAATCATCCTGACTTGCCCTCTAATAAAACCTTTTAAAGAAAACCAGTCAACTGGTATAGCACTGGTTCATTGTCCTTCATATTCTAGGTTGTAAATATTCCATAATATTTTTGGTTGATAACTTATTTATTGACATTTATTTTGTTCCAGTATTTTTTGAACAATGATACGTGCGCATGCACACACACACACATATCTTCATGTATTGATGCTTTTATTTGAGATAAATTTTAAAAGTGAAATTGCTGAGTTGCATAGTGTTAATTTCAATTTTTATAATGATTGCTAAATTGCTTTCCTAAACAACAATAAAACATCACATTTCTGCCATCATCTATAAGAATACCCTTTCATTGCATCCCATCAGCCCACCATCACTTGGTGTTATAATTCCTACTAATTTGACCATCTGATGGTTATAAAATGACATCTCATTGCTACATTAATTTGCATTTTCCTGATTCCTAGTGAATTTGAGCATTTAAAAATAAATTCATTTGGTCATTTAGATGTGTTCTTCAATGATTTGCATATTTGTGTCTTTTACCTAATGGATTTCTTGACTTATTAGTGACAATTTTAAGAGGATTTTGTATGTTATAGATGTTAACTCTTTTATTTATTTATTTATTTATTTATTTATTTATTTATTTATTTATTTTATTTTTATTTTTTTCCTATTGCCCTCCCCACTCACCAGTACATACCCTCACCCATCTCCCCTCTCCCTCTCCTCCATTGCTCTGTATCCACTGGCTATGCCTACACACATTCATACAAGTCCTTTGGTTGATCTCCTACAGGCCCCTCCCCCCAACCTCCCCTGCCTTCCCACTGTAGCACGACAGTCTGTTCATTGCTTCTCTGCCTCAGCATCTGTTCCCCCCCACCCATCACCCCCTGTAGGCTAGAAATAAACCAACAAGAGCAAAAGAAAAATGTTTGAGTCCCAATTTCAATGTCCGATCAGATGTCAACTCTTTTAAATGTGATACTTCTTTTTTTCTAACTCTGACATTTACCTGTGATTTTTATTTGTTAGATTTCTGCCATACAAGTACTCTTAATTTTTGGCATTTATCCTTTCTTATCTAGCTTCTGAACTCCTAGTCTTGGTGAAGAGCTTCTCTTCAATCTTTGATTGCATGTATATGAGCTTATATTTTCTTGAAATATTTTTTGTTTTATTTTTTACATTCAAATCCATCATTGTTATCTGTATAGTTTGACTGGCTCATGGCTGACTCCTTTATGATCTCTGACCTGATTGATCTGATGGATCCAAGTACAATGGTACCTCAAGATACTTGTGCCCTACCATATGAGATTTTTGAAATATGAGCCGTCGAGTGAGCGATTTTTGCTTTGAAATACGAGTAACATTTGAGATAGGAGTAATCGCGCCGATCGGCCGGCTGCACATGACCCACCAGTTTACCATGACTCATAGTTTCCCGCACCTCAAGGTTACAGAACGAATTAAACTAGTATCTCGAGGTACCACTATAGTTTTACTGGGAGAAGTGATAGATGTCCCCTCGGGTATCCAGAGCCCCAGGTGAGTCTCTCTGTCCCAGCCACCTCTCTCCTCTTCCTCACTCCCACAAACCTTTCCCTGAGCATGAAACCCAAAGCTAATATCCATCATGATCTCTCCAGAGAGCAAACAAGTCTACTCCATGTTGTTAAATCATTTTGTGGCAACACAAACCCCAATATTTTAGGAACACAAATTGTGGTATAATATTGATTTTTTAATACAGGCCACTTAGTTTCTATCCCTTCCTCTAAGAGCTGCTTTACCTACTGTCAGCCACAGGAGAGTAGAATTGACTCCATCCCCAGATAGAGGGGTGGACAAGGGCACTTTCCTAAGTCAGTCAGTGTTACGTTACTCTAGCCAACATGGTGGTTCAAGAAAGTACCGCCTGCACAGCCAATGAGACAGAAAAGGATATTTTTGCCAGGGCTTCTGAGAAAGAGAAGTTTTTACCTTCTCTTTTCCTGCGGGTCATGTACAGAGAATGCTCTAGGGCTGGGATATGCTGCCAGCTTCCCTAGTACTAGCCAAGCAGATAACAGAGCCAAGCTCCTAGAATCAAGAAATAAAGGTGAGAATTGGGTCTTGATCCCATTGTCTGAGTGCTGGATCAAGCTGTTAGACATGGATTCTTTCAACTTTAATTATAATAACCAGCAAAGTTCCCTTTAAATAAAAGGCCATTTTAGATTAGTTTTTTCCACCTCTCACAACTAAGAGTTTTAATACATAAAGACTTTTTTTTTCTCAGCTGTAGTGGCTTAATGGGGCTTCATAAGGAATTAATCCATATCATGTCCCCAGTTATCATACCTGCGGGGAGAGTGTCTGAGCTTGAACATGAGCCACAGCCATCACAGCAACTGGGAGGATCTAGGCACACCGTGAACTGATATATATATATATATATATATATATATATATATATATCTACCTATATAAGTAACTTTATATGAATTTCTATGTGATTATATAATTTTAGTCATATTTCCTGCCTTTTTGCTTGACTTTTCTTCCCCATTCCATTTTCTACAATGTTCCCCCATGGTGACCAACCCTTCTAGTTTAATTCACTCTCCCAATTTTAGCATAAAATCCCCACATTATGGAAAATTTCTTAGACTCGGGCAAACCCATATGGTTAGTAATCCTACCTGTCCATATCCTCTATGTTTCTTCCCTATATCCATCCATCCATCCATCCATCCATCCATCCATCCATCCATCCTCTGGGTCTGCTTTTTCGCTTTTGAGATAGAAAATACTTAGAACCAGAGTCTGATGGAGCTCCCACCCAGTTTTATTTGTAACATTTTTATGGATCCAGTATTAAACTATTCTTTTTTCTGCTTTACTGGAAAAATCACAGTTTCTCTTTTTGTTTGTTTCTTTGTTTGTTTGTTTTCTTCATACAAGATAGAATCTGGCTAGAAATTGAAGGCATCTGACTATGTTTTTATATTTGGTGACCTTAATCTCCAGTACCAGGATTAATCTTTCTTTTGTGAAGACCATTTAGCTGAGCAAGAGTTAATACTCACACTACTGCAGGAACAAATTGCCTCATTCCGTAATGAAAAAAAAATTACCCCAGAAAATTGGATGTCGGTGGATAAAACCCCCTCAGATCCATGGATTAGCGTGCGTAGGGAGGGCATCCAAGTGGAAAAAATGTACTATCAATGTACTTGTGGGCATTGCCTGCTCTCTCATCCCACCCCAATTACTGGTCTCTTTATCACAGGCATCACGGGATGGGTGTCTGGCTGCCTTCTGCACTTAAGCCTATTATGGACTTCTTTTAAATATTTGAGAGCTCTTTTGAAATAAGTGTTGCCTGTATCATCTCATTTTTCTCTCTCATTCAAACATTGACAATTCAAAACTGCTTTAAGATGAGGAACCTTATTTTACAGCCTTCCCATAAAAAAAAATTAAATTATGCAGTGAAGATAAATGGACTTGCAAACTATATAAACATGTATTTTTATTTTCAAAAAGATTCCCAACTTATGATGTTCATTGAAAAAGACAAATATCAAGTTAGGAAGCCAAGGATAAAGTTACTAAATATTTAAAAAGAAAAAAAGAAAGAGAAAAGAAGATATTTGAGGTAGGACTGCTCATTTGCCTTGATCATTTCAATAATCTGATGCCTGGTAGAGAATGTCCCAATGCATTCTTCATTACTAATGACATTTTTATGAGCATGGCTATTTTTTATTTAACAGTCCATCTATCTCTGCTGCATGCTTTTCATCTTCCATCACCAAAGGCTGAGGACAAGTTTTCACAAGGTGACTAATAAAAGAGTAGGCCTGATGTATATTTCAGGACCTTGGTTTTATCTCTTAAGATTGTTCATCTAAAAGTCCTAAGAGCATTGGCCAGAGGACATGTCTACGGTAAGGAAGTAGATTGCAGGGGCGAGGGGAGCAGGGGATGGTAGGGAGGGGGAGGCAGGGTCATCACAATGTCTGGAAGGAGCTACAGCCATGGATCTCTGGACTCCCAGATATTTCAATCAGAACAGCTTGGTATCTTCAACAGGCTGGCATGACCCCGATGCCAGGCAACTGCTGGTCTTGAGAAAAATGACAACAAAGAATGAGAAGGGGCTTTGCTCTGAGGTTGGCAAAGGAGAGGGCACAGAGGACTAAAGAGCAGGGCTTTGGCTAACACCAATGCTTCTTAGGTCCGGGCAGGAAATGTCAAACCTATTTTCTAAAGAAAATGATTTGTCCCAAAGATGCCTATCATACGCTACATATAGGTGCCACGTAGGAGTGGTGTCTCAGCTGCGATGCCCTCTGCAGGAAGGAGCTTCTCTGGAAAGTCACCTCAGTGGCCACCGGATATAGGCACAGGGCCGCCTGCCAGCCCCACACCAGCGGCCGCCCCAGAGTCTCGCAAGGCGTGCGGTCCTGTGGAGGAAGGGCACATGCCCAGCTCCCTGGCATGTGAGCGGGATCAGGCCTCCATCTCACCAGCACGCAGAGATGAAAGTGGAAATAAAGTGTGAGGAATCCAAAGGAAGTGGCAGAATGCGTGGCAGATGTGGTCAAGTTTGCCTAGCAAAGCCCAGGTGCCCAGCACATGATGGATGACATGAGCCAGAGGTTAATAGTTCTGGACGGTTCTCTTTCAGAATATGCACGGGACAAATGCTAAGGCCGCGGTCGGAATGGCCAAATGAGGCAAGTGAGATTTTCAAAACAAATAGCATGTCATCTGCTGCTGTCACATCAACCTGTGGCCGGTGGAAGGCAAAGGTGGTCCGTGGTCCTCACGATGGGTGGGGAGCGAAGGGTCTGTTCCTTGCTGACTCCCTGGAAGGTGATGGGTTTTGAGCGACAAGCAGGTTACTGTGGAATTCTGCAGGAGGAAGTCATATGCCTCGTTCCCATCATGAATACTGTGGCCTTAATTTATGCTGCGCGCCATGGCTGAGCCCAGGTCCATTACGTGCCCATTGAAGATGATTTATGTGGATTTCATGTACTTGGGCTTTAATTATTCACATGATTATCAACAGAAAAAAGAAGGCCAGTGCCGTGTTGAATGCGAACAGGTTGACAGAAGCTAAATTTAGATAAAGAGGGGAGAACGCTGCCTCTTTTTTTCCCACCTCCGGGACGAGAACAAATTCATAAGCAGATTTTACACATTTCCTCCCCTTTTCGCAAACAAACTGCCAACCTGTTAATCAACTCCCTGATGGCAGACAAATGTCTCTGGGAAACATGTGCCAGATATCAATTGTTATTGGCTAACACTCAATAGGACGAGACGAATGGAGGCTGCCATCCCACTCTCCGCGGTGCAATCGCTGATCGATAATGAGTAATTGGCCATCGCTCTGGGAAGAGGAGAATGCTGAAGCAGGAATATTGCAACAAGTTATGGCGCATATTAATCACTGTCGAACCATCTCGTCAATGTGATTTTCTCCCAACAACCTCCTGTGGCATCTGACCATATTGGGGGGGGGGTGCCCATTTTCCCTTCCAGTATCCATGGGAAAGTTAAACGTGCATGACTCAAGAAGTCGTAGTTCTGTGCCCTTCACACTTGATTTGGTGTGAACATCACTATGTCAAGTTATAACCATGCACAGCATGGGGGAAAACACACTCTGTCCCCCAGGGAGAAGGAAAAGGTGGGAATGAGCTGAACAACAGAAATTCATCTGGAATGTGGCTTTCCCCCCAAAGTAGCTTTCGTTTTAGCTCCTATTCTCATGCTCTCACCTAAGAAATTGCCGAGGGACCAGCAGGAAGAGAAAGAAGATTTTTTTCAAGAGTCAGGCCCTGGAAAAAGTTAAACTATTCTGATGATAAAAATGAAAATATTGCCGAAACCCGTTTGGCTCAGTGGATAGAGCATCGGTCTGCAGACTGAAAGGTCTCAGGTTCGATTCCGGTCAAGGGCATGTACCTTGGTTGTGGGCACATCCCCAATAGGGGGTGTGCAGGAGGCAGCTGATCGATGTTTCTCTCTCATCGATGTTTCTGACTCTCTATCCCTCTCCCTTCCTCTCTGTAAAAAATCAGTAAAATATATATATTTTTAAATGAAAATACTCACTAGTGTTCCCTTTGGAGATGCAGTTTGCTGCAGAAGCATGTTCCGACTGTGGGAGCTGATGGAGGACTTGGGGGTTCCCACTGTCCATTTAAAGGCGTGTTTATCAACGCTTGTTGAATTGGGTGGGTAATGTAACACAGTCGCTACCTTAAAAATACTGTCCGGTCATTCTCTTAGTCCACCTTGTAGGGAGCTGAGTGTTCCTGAGCTTCAGGAATTAATGACAATTCTCATCATGGCTCTCTAGCGATTGGCCATTTCCTTCCCTCAGGAAACTTTTTTTTTCTCTATTCTTCCCCTGATATGTTTGAAATCAAATTAATTTTGCTCTCTTTCTTTTTTTTTAAATATATTTTCTTGATTTTTTTACAGAGAGGAAGTGAGAGGGATAGTTAGAAACATCCATGAGAGAGACATCCATCAGCTGCCTCCTGCACACCTCCTACTGGGGATGTGCCCGCAACCAAGGTACATGCCCTTGACCAGAATGGAACCTAGGACCTTTTAGTCCGGTGGCCGACGCTCTATCCACTGAGCCAAATCAGTTGTGGCTCAAATTAATTTTCCACTCACTAAGTGAGAGCCTGCAAATCACCGAGATTGGGTTTTTCCTGAGTAGAATCCCACCAAAGCTCTCACTGATTGTAAAACAACACTGATGGATACCTTGGGAACTCCAGGAAGTTGGTTCCCCGGGGAGAAGACACTGACCAGGGAACCATGAAGGTGTGGGAACACACACAGCGAGGAAGAGAGACTTAAAGCCAGCCCCCCTACTCCTGCCCCCTAACACCCTCAGGACCAGGCCCTGAAGCGGTGATGTGCTTTCCTCATCAACACTCTCCCAATTAGCTGACACTCGCCAAACGAAGGAAGCAGAGTAAGAGGCTGAGCCTCCGAGGACTCGTCTGCAGTGCCTTCTGACAGCTCCTCAGCCAAGCAAATGGCACCAGCGTGTTGTCACCGGAGCCTCGTCCCAGAACCCGTGGTGGGGTCTCTTTGGCAAGGTGCCCTGGATGCTTGCTAAGCCACGTGACCCACTTCCATGCTTCCCACGTGAAAACCCTGTGGGGTTCCTTGGAACAGGATGAGCGCCTGCTCACCTGGATCCAACCCAGTCCGGTGGATGGTTGGGGGCTGAGATGCTTGCCCAGGGTTGAAATCCAAGTTGGAAGCCCTTGGGATTGCCAGACTCCCCGGGACTATTCGGAGGCCAGACTTCAAAGGGACATTTTCTCGAAGGTTTTCTTGACAGCGGGCCAGAGGGGTGGCCAGGACAGCCAGCTGTACCTGGAGAGCGTGGAGGATTTCCTGTCGGAACTGCCTCTTAGTTCCTGGAGACATGACAGAGAGATGCCGAGATGCTGACATGAAATACCTTTCCATAAGGATGTTTCTCGTGTGTACAGCATAATTATTTTCACTGTTAAAAGCGTTTTCCTTTCTCATTTGATACTCACGGTAACCTTGTGCTATGTGCGGGCAGGTGTTTTAGACTCTCATTTACAGGTACGGAAGCTTACGCCGAGGTGATTATCTTCTCAAGCACAAACAGCTTACAGAGATGAAACTAGAAATGAGATTTTTTTTTTTTTTTGCCTTAAGTCCTGGTGTTTCCTTTGTAATGCTCCTTCAACATGAATTTTATACTAACTCGACAAAGAGGGGTCAATGGAGAATATAAGCCTATGTTTAAGGATCTTTAAAAAAAAACAATTTGAAAATGCCTTCTGAATTTTTCAAACCAAACGATACTCTGAGAGAGATGATCCGGTCATCCCCCCAAAGTGTTAGCCGGGACCTTTTAATCATTCAAGACAGCTAAGAAAATCCCCCCGTTTTAAATAACCCAAGAGAAAGAGATTCCTCAACCCTTGTGGGTAATTTTTCCCGATGTTTAACATTTCTCAAAGTCAGGAAGTGCTTTCTTGTGTCCTAAATCCCTAATGCTGGGGCCTGAGCTAGTCTCCTCGGGGTCAGTCTGCAGTGGAGATGCTGAACAGCTGGCTGTGCTTCTCAGCCTGGGAGACTGTTCGGAAGAGAAGGTGCAGGCTTTGCGATACACCCCCTCCGCCTCTGCCTCCACAGGTTCAATAATCCGTATTCCTTTCACTGGGTCCCATCGGTCTCGTTTTCCAGCCCTTTAATCGCCTCTCTGCCTTCTCCCACATAACTCAACGTTTCTGTTGAGACCCTGGGTGGGAAGGGTGGGGAGCCTTTGTTTGGGGCTGAGGCTTTTGGAGAGGAGAGAGGAGTGCAAACCATTAAACGTCGTTAGGATTGGCCAGAACCCACTCCCCACACTGAATGCTAACTGTGTCCCTGGGCCTGGCACTCAGTAATCCAACATTCCCAAGCAATTGGATGAATAATTAGCGAATTAAATGCCAAATTCCTTATGAAGAACAACAGGATATTTGGCAAAAGTCTTCTCGATTATCTCTACTTGTGCCCAATAGACCCACTTCTTTGGGCTGAGAAAGTCTCTAAAACTATCTTAAAAGCTGCAAATGTCTCACTGAAATTTGAGGTAAGAGGATCCAGAACATGATTAGTTATTTGACATTTCACAGCTTCTTCCATCCTTACTATAGTACAAACTGTTGCACCAAAGCACAGGCTTTTTAGAGCTCCTTGATTTTGCTCTTGCATTTTATACGTGGCCACTGACTTAATAATTACTATAAAATTCACGTGAATAGGACCGAGACATCAAGCAGGTTTATATAAAAGAACAAAAACTATGGGGTAACTTTGAACTTGAGACCATTTCATGTCCTTGCTGAATTCCTTGGGAAATAGCTACAGGTGTTCCTTGAAGGAGGTCAGAGTGTCATCTGAAGGATGTGGTGATAGGAATGAATCCTTTAGGGGTAGTTCTAAGCACTCTATGCATCATTATATATCTAAGGTTGGCTGGGCAGGTAGCAGTTCTGGAGGTCTTTAACTGGATGATGATGAACAGTCACTTAATAACTCTCAATGGGAGAGTTGGCACTGATAATAAACTAAAATCTGAAGCCCACTGGTATCGTGTTTGGGGTAATGTAATTAATATAAATAAATGGCCTGCGGAAGGTCTAAGATTCCAGCTCATAATGACCCCAGCCTGCTCAGTTGGTGGTAATTTTCACTAAAATATTCCCCCCTCTCCCACATACATACTTTGATTTGTTTATTTAACCAAATATGACTACATAAAACTTTTTGTAAAAGGGAAATGACACGTCCCACATAGAATTGTTATTTTTATAATGAAAGGTGACTGTTAAGAAATTTAAAAAAAAATACCTATCCACAAGAACTATTCCCAAGGTCACCCACATGACCTTTCTCTAGGCAGGAAACAATTACCTACTTTGTTTATCTTCACTATTAGAACCAAACGACCCTCTTCAAATAGTGTCATCTCATTTCCACTGGTTCTTTGGTTCTTCCCAAGGGATTCAATAGAAGTAAAACCCTGGGGTTTCTATTAACAACCTAATATTTTATTCCTCATTCCCATCCAAGACTAACTGTGGGGAATAAGATTGTAAGAACCAGGCCTTACCAGTTCTCCCAGACTTTAATTTTTTAGTAATTGAGGCAGGGCCCTAGCAAAGCAATTTTGAACCCAGAGTTCAGGATGGTCATATATATATGAACATGGCCCACCTGCCATAAAGAATGCAACTCAGTTATTCCTTACTTCCTATAGCATTTAATGTATTTCAAGTGCACTATAGTAATTTAGATAAATGTCTACTGGATATTCCCAGACAACTGATAGGCAGTTTTATTGAGAAAGGGTGGTACTAAGCCATTTTGATGGGGATGAAATGGTACTAAGTCAACTGATTGGGAGAAAGATATTAAGCCATATATCTCTATAATAATTACCTTTAAATGATATCTATCTTCCCTGACTTCTTGGGAGAAACTCGATATGGTCTTTCCCATCTTAGCAAGACACAGCTAAGAATGTACTGGATCTTTATTTCTTCTTTTCTTTCATAAGTCTGTGATCAAAGCAAGAACAATATCCAAGCAGTTCAGGGCTCAAGGGTGCTAAGTTTAGGGTCAAATCTCTCTTTAGACTTTTCTTCTTTAGGCACTTCCAGGAGAAAATCATTTATGTTGGGTTTAACTGAAAAACTTTTTTTGTGTTCGATCTGCTTAATTCTCCTGGAGTTAGAGTACATGTAAATAAAGATGTTTTTAGAGCAGATCCCAGCTGTATGAGGAAACCACCGCTGATTAAAGACAAAGCGGTCCCTGAGGAGATTCTATCCCACCACTCTTCTTCTCGAAAACTCATTTTAAAGGTAATAAGAAAGTGACTTTTCAAAACAACTTCACCCTCACTTGGGTATAGAGGGCATGGAAGATTAAACTGTTTGAAACGCAAAAAAATTTAAAATCTAGTATCTTGGATACTAACACTTTTTCTTTTCCTTTCTGGTGTAATTTTAGTGGGGCGAGGAAAGGGGTGGGGGAAAAGAAAAATCCTGTCTGTTATTGCTGGAACACCATTAGGAGTTCACTTGCTACCCTCCAATTTGCATATAACTTTCACATAGTGACCCCTTCTTTTCCTCTTTCTCACTTTTACTCAATCTCATTGTGTGTGTGTGTGTGTGTGTGTATGACCTTGTATGTATATACATTTACACATACACACAGCTATGTCCAGGAATCCCTAAAATGCTTATAAGAAAAGTATTTTCAGAGCCTCTATGATCACTGTCCTCCTATTAATTATCTTCCCTATCCTAAAAATAAGGATATATGTTCTTAACTCTACTAGAGTTAACCGAGTTAAGAGCAAATGCACACATACAGTTGACCCTTGAACAATGCAGAGGTTAGGAGGGCTGGCCCCATGCAGTTGAAAATCTGTGTATAATTTTTAACTTCACTGAAACTTAAGTTGTCCCTTGGAACACTGGTGAATACTCAAATCGGCAGACGCTCAAGTCCCGACCTCTATGAAATGGCATAGGTCAGTGCACACAGCCAGTCCTCCACATCAGGGGACTCACAACTGCAGATTGAAAACAGTATAATTATTTCTTGAAAAAAAAAAAGATATATAAGTGGATCCATACAGTTCAAATTCATGTTGTTCAAGAACCTACTATATATTCTCTAAAGTCTCTCATCTTAAGCCTATACTTATAGAAAAAGCATGGAATCTGGACTTAGAAAGATAGAGGTTTGACCTATGCTATGACCTTGTACAGAGAGCTTCATGGCTTAGAGGCATGTTTCCCATCTGTAAAATGGAGATAATGCTGATGTATTAAGGTTCTGGGCTCCTCCCAGATTCCTGCTCTACCATTCTCTCCCCATTGGCTGTGAGATTCCTGCTCTACCATTCTCTCACCATCGGCTGTGAGACAACTGCTGCTCCTCCAGGCATCTCAACAGCCTTCTCTGCAGAAAGAAGAGACAAGGGCAGGGAACAGGGGAAAGGCACATGCCAACTGAATCTTCCTTTTTCAGGGAAACAAGAGCCCTCCTGAGAGCCTTCCCCTGCAGACCTCCACTTACCGCTCTTGGGCCAGGGCCATGTCCCGGGGTCTCTCATGGTCCCATGGAGGCCTGGAAATCAAGATTGTTCGGTTGGCATATCATCAACATGAACAAAAGCAGCCTGCTGTTAGTTTGGGTAGAAGGAAATGGAGAATGGATACTGGGGGCGCTAGCAGTATTCGCATCCATCTACTTCGCAGTATCAGTGGGAACATTAAAGGAGACATTCATGTAGAAACAATGGCCTAACACACCCAAGGTGCTTGCTAATAGGTCCCTTTGCAACATGACCTGGACGGGGCCGGATCCCTCCTGAGGATGTGCTGTGTGCGTTCCGAACAGAAGTCAGGCTCTCGCTGATGAGTTCCACAGGAACCCTGATACCTTCCATCAGCTCTGCCGACCCCGTTCCCGGGCCCCGGGAGTCTTCTCTTCAGGGTGGCCAAGCCTGTCTCTCTGGTGGCAGACCCGTAGGGGTACTCGAGGTGGGGCTGCCAAAATGGCTGCTGGGTTGGTAGTCCTCCTTCATCCTCTGGGCTCGCCTATGTCAGAATATCATCCTGTGTTGATAAAATACCTTGTCAAGCTCCACAGCGGTGCTCGGCCACACAGTCTCATTACACTCCTGCTTCATAATTGAGGTTGAAAGAACACAAGCCCACGGAACCTGACATTAGTGTGTGGTGTGGCTGCCACACAGGGAGTCTCACATCTGATTTCTGGACCCGGACTCATATGCTGACAAGGGCCTGGCGCCTTTGTCCAATGTGACGATCCGACTTCCTCCAATTTCTTATGGAGCAAATGTCCACGTGTGAGGCACTGTGTTCCTGCTCTCATGGATGAAGTGTAGGATAGAAGGTCCTTGTGGCCGAAACTGGTTTGGCTCAGTGGATAGAGCGTTGGTCTGTGGACTGAAAAGTCCCAGGTTTGATTCCAGTCAAGGGCATGTATCCTGGTTGCAGGCACATCCCCACTAGAGGGTGTGCAGGAGGCGGCTGATCAATGTCTCTCTCACATCGATGTTTCTAACTCTCAATCCCTCTCCCTTCCTCTCTGTAAAAAATCAATAAAATATATATATATTTTTTAAAAAAGGTCCTTGTGATGGATGGGGGTGAGAGAAGATTAAAGAGACTCGTAGGGAAAGAATAACCCCAAAGAGACTAATCTAGAATCTTCTACACTGGTAAGAAAAAAAAAGCAGCACTTGAAACATTCCCTCACTATTCACTCAGGGGTGGGGTTATTTGAAATATCTTCTAGCTTGTATTTCTGGAGTACCCAGAGAGCTGGGAAAGAGCAGAAAATATATACATGTGTACAGATTTGGGGAGCTTTTCCTTTCAGGCATAAATCATATACCACTGATACATAAATAACTTTCTAGGATTAGAACCGTAAATCAAGCATGAAGTTGCCAATCCCATGCGTTAAATTCGGCCTGCTGCGGCCTGCTGCCTGCTCCTAAGAAGAAAGAGAAACCTGGAATCTCCATTCAACTGCAGCATTCTATCCTGCCACGACCCTATGCAGTCAGAACCGAGTCTTCTCAGATGATAACACACCTGACCCGGCTGATGGACTCCACACCTTGTCATTTGCAGGCCAAGCCCTGCTGTCTCTTGCCCAGAAGGGAGAACAGATGTGACAATTTATGTTCTTGAAGAAAAGTCACCTGTAGAATCTCATGCCTTCTGAAAAGGTGTCTGGATAAAAGCCAGTTATTCGGACGCTGGAAAGGCAACGTGGGCAGCAGCGAGTAGTGAACTTGAGAGTTTATGTGACACTTGTATTAGTCTAGGCTGTTCTTTCAAGTGACAGAAACTACACTCAAACTACCTTAGGCCAAAAAAGGAATCTGTTGCCTCATCCCTGGAAATTTGGGTGTACCTCCAAAGGTACACCCAAATGCCTTTGGCAGCTGCCAGATCCTGGGCCTCAGATGGATTTGTTTTCTCTCCATCTCTTGGCTGAGCTAGCCCCAGCCTGGCCTCCTTCTCAGCTGCGCTGTCTCCTCAAGGCAGCCACTAGTAATCTGAATTTATACTTTCCTGGCTTAGCAACTCCATGGGAAGAAGGTATATTAGTTAGTTATTGCTTTTTTTAAAAAATGCTGAAGAATAACCTCAATTTTCAACAGCACACAGCAAGAAGCATTGATTTCTTAGCAATTTCAAGGTGGACTGTAAGGGCTCTGCTTCAGCCTGAGGCCCAGCTCTGTCCCACGTGTGCTCCTTTTTGAGTGTTGGATGGAGGGACAGAAGCTGCCTGAAGAAACTCTTCTCAAGTCACAAACAGAGGTACCAATGGGCAAGTCTGGAGCTCCAGTATTTCAAGCCCCTGCTTGCATCATGTTTACTAAGATCCCATTGACCAAAAGCCACATGACCAAGTCTGAAGTCGAGGGGAAGAACTGCAAAGTTACATGGAAAAGGGTGTGGACCTAAGGAGAGGTGAAGAATTGGGACTAGTAATCCAGTCAACCATGGAAGACATATGTCTTTTCCAGAGTTCTGCTATTAGTCTCAGGGTACACGCAAATGGGCCTTGTTTGAGTGACATGCCCATTCATGTACCAGTCTCTAGGTTGGAATGATAACTCTGAAGGGCCAGCCTGTGTGACCCAGAGATCCAGTGCATCCCATGGAGATGGCATTAATGTTGGGGCAACAGGACATCATAACTGATCGCTCCCAAGGATCACATGAAGAATTCTCCAGAGAAACAAGAAGGGACATGACAAAGCATGTTTAGCAGATAAGAGCCATAGCTGCCACTAAGGAAATCAGAGGTAGGAGAGCGTTCACTCTTCAACCCCCTTAGAGATGTCTGTGATGGGTGTGGGGATAGAGCAGGCAGAGGAGGCATATGCTTCTGCTTCCTTGTCACGAATTCCATCCGTGCATCCAGCGTTTCCATATTTGCGTATTCACATTTACGCACACATGCATATGCATCTATACATATGGGGGACAATCTTGCCCCTTATGCTAAAATCATGATTCTAAGTATGGCGCTGATGTATTTTCTGTGGTAGCCACTATTATATGGATGGAGAGTGAAGCATCCCAACACACAGTGGCTTAAAACAAGGGCAGCATTTGTTTTGCTCACAAGTCTGCAATTTGAGCCTGGCGGGTATAGCTCATCCCTTCTCCATGTGGTGTCAGCTGGAGCAGCTCAAGGGCTGCTCAGAGGGAGATGGCAGAAAGAAAATTGCCTGTATGAACCAGCCTGGAAATCCTCGGCCGTCACTTCTGTGGCAGCTATTCATCAAGAAGGTCATGGAGTCCCATGCACCTTCAAGGGGAAGGGGGAGAGACTCTACCTCTTGATGAAAAGGGGCAAGGCTGTGAAAGCATGTGTGGGATGGAAAACATCACTGTGGCTATTTTTTGGAAATATAATCGCCAGCGTCACCTTCCCTTTCCTGGTCTCAGTTGAGATTGAATAGAACATGAGCTTTGAAGGCATTCTAATGAGAATTAAAATTCTTCCTCTGTCATTAACTGGCTATGTGTTTTTAGCCAAGTTTTTTCAGCTCCTCTGAACTTTAGTCTCTTTATTCACAGAATGGTAATGCAAATACACCTATGATGGGCAGTAATGAAAAATAAGTGATTTTGGTAAGGATCCTAACCCCATAGAGTATAATCATCTTTCTGGTACTCTCTGACTTGTCTTCAAGGCTCTTGTTGAGTCATTTATGGCTGTTGGAGTTATGACCACGATTTCTCCCGGGGCATCATGGCAAACAGAGTGTAATCCTTAACATGAGTGAGTCAAGAACTCAAATCGGACCATTAGCAGATGGGATTCAGTACTCTTTACATCCATCTATCTTTTCATAGTCAATGACATATATATACAGATATATATATGTGTGTGTGTGTGTGTGTGTGTGTGTGTGTGTGTATGACTAATATGCAAAGTATCCCCTCAGGAGTTCAACAGAGAGAGACCGGAAGTTTGATCGCTTGCTATGACATGCACTGACCACCAGGGTTTGGTGCAGAATGAAGGAAGGAAGGCCTGGATCACTAGCTAGACCTAGGGACCCTATCTATGCACTCATTTCATGCACTGGGCCTCTAGTAACTTAAATGCTGGAGGGACACATGAGATTCAGAAGCTAAGTTTAGTTCATACTAAGTTCAGTACAAAAGTTGGCTCAAAAGTGACTGACAGTGTTTCTGTCCTTTATATCCCTGTAAAATAATATAAACACATAGATACCAGAAAAAAGTGATTTATCCAAATAAAGCCATGTTCTCAAAGTTTTTGCAAATTTCTAATACTTATGCTTCCTCTGTATGTTAGTTTGAAAATGCCATCGATTGGACCAAACATCATTAGTGTGGAGGCTCTGCTAACCCCTTTCTCTACAAAGACCTATTGTTTGGAGACTTCTCAAAGTGTTTTTTTCTCAAAAGATACAGTTTCCTTTCATGGGAAATAAAATATTATTGCTAATTCCTTCCCAATTCACTCTCCAGTTTTAATGAAGAATTGTATTTTTTCCAGCAAAGAGTAACTAAGTAAAAATGGTGTTCCTCATTGATGCGGTTAACTAAGACTTGGGAAAGCTCACAATCCAGATACCATCAACGCTTTTCTTGGGCCTCCATTCTTGCAAATGTAAGCTCCCCAGCGACAGTCCCTGCCTGAGGCACTCAGGCTTAAAGGTCTTTAAGGGAAAATGGGATTTTCCCAGGGTCATCTTAAGATTTGGGTTCAAGACCTCCAGATAGCTATACCAGGCAACTCTGGAAAGTGCCGACCTGGTCTCTTCAAGGTTCTTCAGTTTAGGATCCACCTGGAGTAGACTCAGACCCTAAGGGCTACCAAACCCTCAAATTGGGGGTAGAAGATGTTCAGAGTAAGTGAAAAGGAATGTGCCTTGTTAAATGCTCCTCTGGACAGACCCCCTGTTCCTTCCTCAGCAGGAAGGCAAAGCCCACTGGGGAGGCAGCTTTGTTATGAAATGACAGAATTGTTTTCCAGATATTCCTCAACAACCAATTTGCCTCCTGAAGCATGAAATTTAGTTACCCACATTGGACATAGCCGTATAATCACACATTTTTATTGCACAAAACTGTTCAGTCTTTTAAAATATAGGAACAGATCCTGGTTACAGAGATATCTTTGATACTAGAGATTTCTACGAGTTAACATTTTGGGCAGGCAACTGTTTCCTAGTATTGATGTCCTCCTGGTGTCCTTTGATGTTGTTGAACATTCGCTTGCACTCACATTTTGTTGTTATGTTGACAAATAGAGACCAATGAGTTTTTATTAAACCCTCATAATGCTGAGTCTGCTATCAAATTCACCCTGATCTTTAGCTAATCCTTCTCTCTGCTGCTTCTCACAGTCCATAAATCATCCTCACCCTCTGAAGGAGATCATGCCCTTCTCCAGCATTTTTCAATCTCAGTTCCACTCCTCCTGGAACAAGGTGACCAGAAGTGAATGGGATTCTCCCCAGGAGGACAAAGGCACTCCACCTCTTCAAGGGGAAGCCAATTAACTGTGAAATGACCAGCAATATTTTTAGCACTTTTACAAAAGAGATTGAGATGTCACATTTACCGGGTTATGGCTATTGCTTTTAGGAAATCTTGAGGTGAACTTCAAAGTGGCTAATCACGACCATCAGGACAAAAGGACAGGAGGGACTTACTTCACTAAGAAGCCATAGTGTCCATTGAAAGTTTGCTGTCTCACTAAGACTCTTGGGGAATTTTATCTGGATCTCAGAAGAGAGACATCTACAGGGGGTCAACCTTAGTGTTGGCGGATGAATAAACAGAGGAAAAAAACAAGCAGTCCAGGGGATAGGATAATAAGGAGGGATAATATCTAATATTTAAGTAGAGCGTATGTGACAGGGGCTATTTGTAGGTGCTATTTTTAGACTGCTTCATTTAATCCTCCCTTAAAAAGTGGGAACTATTATCATAATCATTTTACAGAGGAGAAGACGGAACCTCGGAGAGGTTTTCTGAATCTCAGTAAGCCCATGGTCTTAATTTTAATGTCTTTCACATCATTAGGCCCTTTGTTTTAAATGCATTTTCTCACAGAATCCCCACAGTGATGCAGCAAAGAAGGTGCTCTTCCTCATACAGATGGAAACCAAGTACCAGAGAGATTAAATACTTTCAAGTTCATGCATCTGTCCAGTAGTCGAGCTGAGGTCCAAAGCCAGTTCCTTCTGATGCACCAAACAGCCTTTCTCAGCACCAACCTTCAAGGGTGCTGTGTGGTGGTCGCCGGTGTAACTGCCTCATCAGAAAGCCACTCGCTGCTTCTATTGCAGAGTAGCAGAGCAGTATGGGACTTCAGTAGCTTGGGGACATGGGGAACGGGGAGCGATTGCCCAGGGAAATACAGATGTGAAGTCCTGAGGTGTCACTAGGTTTTCCATCTTGGTTTATTGCTTTTCCACCTTTGGAGTTCTTTTGGTCTCGACTGGCTCATGCCTTTGGCATTTTAATCACCACCCCGCCTTCTTGGGAAGCTCAAATAAGCTTGTTAGTTCTGGGGGGAAGTTGAGTTTATAAGCAATCACTGAGTCCAGCAACAACACTCTACCGAAGATCAATAAAAACAGAGAAGCTGAGAGGCACCGGAATGTAATTGTCTGTGGATGGTGTGAGGGCACCCTCCCTGCTCTCGCCCATTCTTGAGATCTCTCACTGGCCACCTTGTCACAGCAAAGTCACTGCACCTTCCCCACCCCCACCCCACCCCCAAACCCCAGCACAGCAAACCTCTGACTCTCAGGTGTGAGGGAGGAGGGAGAGAAGTCTCCTTTGGTAAATAGTTAACCCTGGGAGGGCACTGACTTTTCAGCTTTACAGAAGTGAATTATTAGGCCTTTATTTTATGGGTGAGAAAACTGAGCATCTGGGAAAGTCAGGAACTTGCCCGAAGCCAATAACGGATAATCAATGTGATGTCACATTGCATGTGTCATGGAGCCAGCATTTGAACCCAGGCCTGTTTTCTGTCACTATGTTACCCAATAAAATGAATGGCACGGCCCATTTCACTCCTCTGTCCTTTGGGGACAGGTCTCCGTGTCTTTGATCTGCTCCCTTGAGGATTTGTTCATTATGGGCAACGAGACAAGAACAAAAGCCCTGCCAGTTGCTAATGCTTCCCCTAGATTTCTATTGTCCTGGAGGATAGAGTTATCAGCCTTTGTTTGCTGTGGCTGCAGCTAAATTCCCCCAAATTGCTAACTACAGTCTGTGTTATGGCTGGCCCAGTGACCAGCAGAACAAAAAGCTGCAAATTATCTCTACAGAGCATTAATCGAAGGTCTCCGCGCTATAGAATCCTTCTCTCAATTAGAGAGCTGTCTCGGGAGTAATGTTCTCTCGAAAAAAATCATGATATATACAGCTCTATAAATCGATGGAAGACTTGTGACCATTAAACTTAATTGATACAGAATTTAGAGGATGCATTTCAATCACGTTGCCATTCCTTCTGGAAATTAGACTCCGGCACGTTCTCTTTTCTTCTTTCGGCCCGCGGGGTCACGGAGCACCCCGAGGTGAGATATTGAAGAACCAGGCAGAAGCTCCGAGTGGAAGAACTGGGCAAACAAACGCGAGATGTTTCAGGATGCTGTAAACAAGTAGACGGGAAAGAGGAAATAAAAATGATTTTAAGTAAAATCAGCAACAGCTTGGTTTTCTATAGTCCCCCATATGTCCCATATGTTCCCCAGGAATAATACCCCATGGCGCTTTATAGTGAAATAAGGTAAGGGAAAAAGGTGCTCCGAGGACCGTGGTAGGAATATAATTAACTTCTGGAATATGTTCTGAGGCTTGAGTAGGTGCAATTCTTTCCCTGAGATTATTGTCAGCAATGGCACCAGGGAGCTGCTGTTTTCTGTAATGGGCTCTGGACAGAAGCCATGCTCAGAGGAAAGAGCAAAGACAGCTTGTAGTGAGAGAGAGACAGAGAGAGAGAGAGAGAGAGAGAGAGAGAGAGAGAGAGAGAGGGAGAAGGTGCTCGTGTGTGTGAGTGTGAGTGTGTGTGTGTACTATAAATTTCAGGACTGGTTTCACTGCATAGAAAACCCTCCCAATGTATGTTCAGATGATCGAATCTAGAATTATCATTGATATATTGTGATGTAATAATAGAGATCGTCCAGATTTAAATATGTCTAGCATGCCCCAAAGCACTTCTTTTATTATTTTTAAATGTATTTATGTGTAAAAATGGCAGATAATCATGTTTATTTAAAAAACAAAAGAAAATTCCAATGAAAAGTGAATTTTGCACACAAAAAAACTTTCTAGAATGAGTTCATTATATGTACAGTAATTTTTCCCAAATAGCTCATGGTTATCCATCTCAGCAAAGACTTTTTAGACACAGGGATTCTTTTTCTAGCTCTTCTTTTGCTATAGCAGCTCTATTTTATCTACACTAGTTAATAGCATAACCCTATTTCTTTCAAAGCTATTTTCTCTGAGAAATAAAACACAGGAACACGGATAATTGACTTTCTCCACTAAATTTGTCTAATGTTCCTTAATTCCTTTCTCTGAAACTATACATCAAAGAATACATGAGCATTACTGGCTAGAAACAACCTTATAAGGTCAAGTATTTGCTATGAGATCAATGCATATTCATTATGTCTGCCCCCAAACTCTACCTTATAGGCATCAACTATTTGCAAAATATCTTAAACATTCACTTAAATAAGTCAAAATAAAAATAGTTAATGTACTTACTCAATTACTAAACATGATTTTTTTTTACTTTTTAATATAGTATTTATTTTTTTAGGTGGAGGCCATAGAATATAATTTTAAAAATCATTACTTTTTAAAATTTTTTCTTTAAGTTGGCCAATGAGTGAGTGAAATTTTAGAGACATTGGAAGCTGTAAATTGAAGGATTGTATTAATTTTTACTTGAGTACGAAAGAAGTGTGCACATGCATTTCATTTGCAGCTGACATTTATGAATCTCAAGATCTCTGCTAGAAAAGGTACAGATACAAAAACAAGTAAGATCTATCTTCCAGTACATTAGTTAGAGCTTATAATCTAAAAGATATTGAACACAAAAACAAATGACTTTTTTTTCCCAACCTGGAATGTGATATTTGACATAAGAAAGACATAAAATGCTGTGAGAAGTCAAGTAAGATCAAGGTCACATCTGTTTTCCATGGGTTGGAGGCAATCAGGGAAGTCTTGACGGAGGAGCGGGAATCTGGAGGAATCTGAAACCTCTTGTGCCTACAATTGCAGCAGATATTAAACATGGCTTAACTCCTAGCCTGATTGGCATGGATCTGACCAATATGTGGGCTTTTTATAACAAAGGAAATTGATACAAATTGAGGCACCTGATAAAAAAAAAATGTGTCAGGGAATGTTGACTGGTGAGTAGGAAATGTGAGGACTCTCCAGTCTGGCTGGTGAGAGACAATGTGAAGACGGTGCTGGAAGTTAAATTGGGAAGGACACTCATGCTTTCTACACTGCTATGATGAGTAGGTGTTTACGTTAGCACATGATTTGGAACATGATTTTGTGCAGAACAGTGACATAATTAGCACTGCCACTCACTGTTTGCAAATAAACAAAATGGATAACTTAGCTCAAAAAAATCGTTTTTGGAGATATACTTGGTAGCTCAGAGAATCGATGAGAAGGCTGAGGAGGCTTGGGAAACAGGTGGTGGAAGAGGCTGATACTGGGCAGGATTAGCCTGACCCTGGAATCTCCCCAGTGGGCACTGCTGCACTTTGACTCCACTGCCACCACTGCTCCCGACAGTGGTAGACACACTGCTGCCACCACCGTGGATGTTAAATCATTCCAGGCTCAGAGTTCTAAAAGGGCTGTCTGATTGGCTAAGCTTCGGTCAAGTGCCCTTACCTAGCTGCCAGGGTCCGAGAGAACAAATATCTGGTCTTCACTGTGTCTGCAGTAGGTGTCTCTAAACAAGATAGAAAATTCGGATTAGAACCCCAACAAATGCCCATCATAGAGTCAGAGATGAGCCTGGGTTTGTGCATAGTCAGAATTTCCAAGAGAAGCGTGCCAACTATTTCTATAACATAAAGGAAATGGGGAAATACTAAAAAAAAAAAAGCCACTGGGTATTAGAGCTGAGAGGTCATTCGTGTCCCGGAATTTTTTAATGAATTCCATTTGCATATACAATCAAAGCATATAAATGTGTATTCAAATCATGTGTAATATGCAAATATACAGCTTTATATATTTGCCATACAAATTTACCTTCTGGGAATTTGGTATATCGTTTGAGAAAGACTGTAACTCTTTCAAGACAAAATGGAACCAAGCACCTTCTACTTTTATGTGTGATTATGTCTGAACTTTGAGTGAAAATAATAAGTTGAGTAATACATCCAGATAGGACTGTAAAAGCGTATGTGACATTCTACTCTGTCTTCAGGCTATGCTAGATAAGACCCAAGAAGGAAACTCTTGTTTCAAAATATCCCCCCCAAGTGGACTCCACAACCCCCCTTGGCAATCCTATAACCATTCTACTATAGTTAAACATCCTCTCTGGCTATAAATTTGAATCTTAAGAAAACTTTGTTAATATTTCATCATTTGAGCAGAAAGTGAAGCTGACGGTGAAAGAACGAGTATGTTCAAAAAATTTACAACATGAAACATCTCCGCGATCGCCAATATTTAAAGGTTAGGTCCGTCATGTTGGAAAGTGGCATAAAGTTCCCACCCTTTTAAAATAATTGGGGATCACGCTGATGGGTAACATTGTGCATGTCAGTGATTCCCGTGGTGATGTAGGGAAATTGACAGGCGCTGTTTGAAGGAAGCCAAAGTTTCTGTGCATCCACATGTCACGCTGGGAATAATTACGCAACTGATTTGTCACCCTTAGCACTGCGCCATATATGATAATATTCCCTGGTTCTCCCAGAGTTTTGTTTGTTTTGCATAGTGCAGCAGTTCTGGGAAATATATATTTGTAAAATGGTAGATGCTAATACACTTTGTAAATGAAGACCAAAGCTCAGTAATACTGATAAACGCTGTTCTTACTGCCAAGGGTGCATTTAGATATGGCCCTCACTCTGTATTCATTAGCTTTAGCATCATCAACATGAAATTATAGGCTAATAGGTCTAGAAAGGACCTCAAGGGGTCAAACAGTGTTTGCTACAGCCATGAGGTAAGCCTGCACTCAAGTCATCCATCCTCATGAGAATCATCATCAATAAATCCTTTCGTGCCCCGTGTGTGTGTGTGTGTGTGTGTGTGTTTAGCTGTCCCAAGTGGGGAGCAAAGTCAGGAAGGGCCAGCTGGCTCCAGATCTCTTCGGTAATATTTGTTCAAGTAGCTTGTTATTATGTACATAGCATTTCTTATTTGCGGAGGAATTTCCAGCACTTGTTTCTAAACCTTAGAACATTGGTGTAAACAAGGCCAATCTCTTCCGTTCTTCCACACACAGATGCACAACAATTAAGAGGCTTGAGGAGGCCTATAAACAAGTGACTGAAAAGAATTAGACTCTGTAATCCTTGACCCTGAATTATTTTCAAATCCACTAATTTTTTTTTAATTGACCTTGCGCTTGGATCTTATCTTCATCTATTAGGTCTTGACAAATCTAGTGAGACCAAGTCACTGGCTTGAAGGAGACTGAAATTAGACGTTTCCGTCTAAGGCTGTTTACCAAGCGACTTGACTACCAGCACATTCCCATCATTGGAGGGGCGTGCACCAGTTTGCACCATTGCTGGGCCTGTTCCCTTGTGGCCGTGGAAAGGGTGGCCTGTCAGCTGGACACTGCCTGTCCTCTGCTTGGGGTGAGAGCAATATACAGTGGTACCTCGAGACACGAGTTTAATTCGTTCTGTAACCTTGAGGCGTGGGCAACTATGAGACTTTCTAGTTGCAGTAAACTGGTGGGTCGTGTGCAGCTGGCCGATCCCCGCGATGACTCCTATCTCAAATGTTGCTTGTATTTCAAAGCAAAAATCGCTCGCTGGACGGCTGGTATCTCAAAAATCTCGTATGTTAGGGCACTTGTATCTCGAGGTACCACTGTATTTTGACAGGCTGGAGCTAGCAAATCTGATATGTCCCCAGTTAAAAAAGAGAACACAGCGTAATGAATACAGCCCTTTCTGACTTTTGTCATCACCATTAATTAATACCGCAGGTTGGTTATATTTATCGAGCCTACACAGGTGCACCGCAGGGCCGAGGATATTAGTCCATCTTGCAATGATTATGAGCAGGCAAACCAGTTGGAACGAGAACCGGATACTTCTTGTTCTTGAGACTTGCTTCAGATGTCCCTTCGGACCTGACAAATTGCTCAGGGGAAAGCCATCCCCTGCCAGGTTTCTGCAATTTCCCCGGCTCCGCGCAACTCTTCATTTTCTTGTTTCTTGTCACAAGCACAGAAAAAGAGCCACCTAATGCCTCTGGGATGGCATTGACAGTTCGGCCGCGAAGGAAAAGTGCTGAGCCGGTCGGGAGAGGCTTGTCTTTCGCCACAGGATTTCAGGGTTTGTCAGCTGCATTGTAACGAGCTGACAGATGACCACAGTGGGTGGTGGCTGCCACCAAGAGGGAGTGCTGTTGTTCGGAAGGAGATCGCTGGGCAGCACTGATTTAATGCTGGGTCCACTGGGCGCTTTTCCCAGGAGGGAACCAACACGCGGGCAAAATCCTCCCCGGGTCATACAGCCGGGGCAAGAGGTAGAAACTGCAGCAACCATTAGAAACCGAGGCCGGGAGTGTCAATGGAGTAATACCAATATGGTAAGCAGACGATCTCAGGGATGTGAGAAGGATTCATGGCTCTGCTTTGAGGCTGCTGTTTTCATCCATTGGGAATGAGCCCAATAGATTTGTAAATATGGGCCGCCATGAAAAGGAAAACACCATGTGGATTTGCATCATCCCATCTATCATTGGATACCTCCATGGGGTCAAGATCGAGCATTTCGATCTGGACATTGCAATCTGACAGTATAAATGCACAGCCTGTCCCTCACTTTTTATTTATTTTATTTATTTTGTTATTTTTAAATATATTTTATTGATTATTTTTACAGAGAGGAAGGGAGAGAGATAGCTAGAAACATTGATGAGAGAGAGACATCAATCAGCTGCCTCCTGCACGCCCCCTACTGGGGATGTGCCCGAAACCAAGATACATGCCCCTGACCGGAATCGAAACCGGGACCCTTCAGTCCGCAGACCAATGCTCTATCCACTGAGCCAAACCAGTTTAGTCACTGCACCTCACTTTTGTGGTCATCAAACTAAGGAGAAACTGGCCCATGAAGCCCAATGTCCATAATATTTATTTGTACAAGAAAGAGGATGTGAAAGCATCTTACTGACAAGACCAATAGGATCTCAGTCTTGTCCTGTTGGGTATCAGCGCATGCGTTTTGGAAGAGGCTGGTATTGCTTAAAAATGTGTTTGGTCCAAATAATAGAAAACCTAACAGAGGGTGGCCTTGCCAAGTAGTTGTCTGTTTTACTTGTGTGATGAGAAGTCCGGTGGGGCCAGGGGACTGGGCCAGAAATCATGGAAACAGACTCTGCGGCCTTCGCTCACGTTCGGCGTGCTGCACTGTGTCCTCCTGCTCTTTGCTTCGTGGTCACAAGACAGCGACAGCGACTGCATCTTCAACTTCCCCTTGGGCCAGCTTCCCCTCCCCTCTCCCCTCCGACCCTTCTCTTTGCCTTCCCCCCCTGCTAGTTAAGGGTTCATGTGATTACAGCGGGCTGCTCTTGGTAATTCCGGAGGGTTGCCCTATCTTAAGGTCAGCGGATTAATAACATGAATTCCATCTGCAATGTCCCTTGACAGTTCCTAAATTAGAATGTGACTGAATAACCGGAGGATGGGACTCCTGGGAGACCTCTTTAGAATTCTGGCCACCATACCACGCTCAGGGGCCAGAAGTGCAGCTATCCGAGAAAACCCTTCCGAGAAGCAAAGCAGGACCCAGCTGATTATAAGAAGCTAAACTACGTTGTACCCAGGGTGTACGAAACCAAACAGAACACCGTGCGTACAGAGAAGCCCATTGTCACTAAGTGTGTATGGACAGAGAGAGCAGTGTCTGAGCAAAATCATCCTGACATCTTTGTTTTTATTTTTTTATTTTTTATTTTATTTATTGATTTCTTTACAGAGAGGAAGGGAATGGGATAGAGAGTTAGAAACATCGATCAGCTGCCTCCTGCCCACCCCCTACTGGGGATGTGCCTGAAACCAAGGTACATGCCCTTGACTGGAATCGAACCAGGGACCTTTCAGTCCGCAGGCTGACGCTCTATCCACTGAGCCAAACCAATTACAGCTTGATATCTCTGTTATAGTGTTTCCTGAAATAGAGTAACAATACCAGGTGGCATGTGAATTCGTTTCAGGTATTGTGCTAAATATTTTTAGTTTTGATATTTAGGCGCTTAGTTTATGTGTGATTTTATAAATAATGTGGTGTGGGAAGATGCTAAGTTTGAGTTTCCCCGAAAACAGCAAAAAGGGTTCACTTGGAAAGGTATGGCACGCAGGAAGCACAAACCAGGGTTTGGGAGTGGAAAGCAGAGTCTAGGGAGCCCGAAGGAAACACGCAGGATGGAACTGACCACTACCTTTTTGTCCACAGCACCTTCCAAGACACCCTATGACATGCGTGTAAGGGGGTGAAAGGGGAGAGAATGTATCTGTTCATGCCTGTCCTCTAATGATCAAAGATGGGCCCAGGAGATGGGCTGCATGGACAGGAGTGGCAGTCTGACAGATGGCTGAAGGGCTAAACCATCTCTAAGTGTGTGAATCTGGTTGAGACCTACCTGAAACCAGTTGCTACAGCAGCGGCTGAATAACGGGAGGGCCTTAGAGTAACTCAGTGATGAACTAGAGCTGTTCCATATGCCATTGTAAGTATAATTATAAAAGTGTACATATTATACACAAAATGGTATCTAATTTCATATAAATGTATATTGTATATAATTATGTATAATTACATACATTATGCAGTGTTACCTCTATATGTTATTCTAGGTCCTTCAAGAAGCAGATACAAAGATGGAATTAGACGTACAATACATTTATTAGGAGGAAAGTGCATAAGAGGAAAGGGAGAGAGAGCCAAGAGAGACCGAGAACCATCAGGGCCATATCAGGTCTGATCCTGAGTGAAGGAGAGAAGGAGCGAAGGAAGGAAGAAAAGGGAGAAGGAAGGAAGGAAGGAAGGAAGGAAGGAAGGAAGGAAGGAAGGAAGGAAGGAAGGAAGATGTGGCCAAATATCAGACTGAGATGCAGGTCTCGGGAGAGTTTGCCAAGGCTGTCTTTGGGATCTTCAAGCCAAATCCAACCCTTATCTCCTTTCCCAGATGTTGCAGATAAGGGTGGCGCTCGAGAATGATCAGCTGGGCACTCAGAAGATTCAGAGAAGCAGCCTTTAACGCAGTGGTTCTCAACCTGGGGGTCGAATGACCCTTTCAAAGGGGTCACCTAAAACCATCGGAAAATGCAGATATTTACATCACGATGCATCACAGTAGCAAAATTTCATGGTTGGGGGTCACCACCCCATGAGGAGCTGTATGCAAGGGTCGCGGCCTTAGGAAGGTTGAGAACCACTGCTCTGGGGGATCCATGCTTAGCCTCTTCCTGAACTATGTCATCTGTGTAATTGCACGTGAAAAGAAACATACGCGTATCAAAACTACACATGTTCAAACATAGTCTCTGAAATTGTCTCACTTGCCACCTGGTACGTGTGCCCTTCTTAGGAACATCTCCCAGGATGGGTCTGCCTTACTATCCCTGGTGCGCTCAGTCATTGGCTGGGAGCAGCCTGAGGAAGCTTGCCTCATTGCAAAGGTGGCTGAGGATTTCAGAAGGCAGCAGCTGGAACCGTCCATTGAAATCAGAGATCTGAGAGGCCCATTCTCAGAACCACACTGTACACATATAATTAAAATGATAAAGACAATAAATCAATGACTAAACTTTAGAAAGCCAGGCCCTGCCACAATTGCCGAGAAACACATTTACCATGTACGTTGTTCTAAGGTGCTTGTTCTTAAAATTCTAACTACAAACAAGGTAACCCTCTTGTTCCGTTGACAAGAATGAATAAGGTTGGGCAGATTCCCTTACAGCGCTGTTCGGATTTAGTGTGTGAATTTCTTTTTTTTCTTTTTATTGCTCTCTTTCCCTTCTCACCTTCTAGTGTTTCCCCCTCAAGGCATTAAGTGTTTCTACTCTTTGGCTTGTAAATTAGGTCTTCCATTCAGCAGATAAGCTCTTTGGAAGGAAGCATGAATGAAAACAAAAATGATGTTATCTAAATAATAAGGATTTCCTAAAAGAGTTTAACATTCTGAAGACTGCCTCTGAGGTTGTAATAACAGGTTTGCTGAATACCTGCTTATTGAATAATTTCTTTGACACAGGTATGTTGGTATTCATTTAACACTAGATAACTACATTTTATTCATTCTCTTTCTCTCTTCAGCTAGTGAAGTGGTATCCCACTTTATAACCTTTAATCCTAGTTAAAATAAAAACTGTAAGTACACAAGAAGTCATAAAACGGTTCTTAAAAAAGACATGGGCGCTTTGGATTTTCCTCACAAAAGATGGTGAATTAGAAAAAAATAATATGGAATGATCTAGAAAGTCGATGAATGTTTCTGATTGCATGAGCATATTGTGAAAAACTTGTGTCTATGAATGCGCCAGCCAGACAAACGTGGAGAAGGATGGAAAATGGGTTTCAGCAGCCGGAGGCCTGATGGTGGGGAAAGGATCCCTCCTTTGGACACCATCCCAGAGCTATCACGTTATTGCTGCTTCTGGTTCCTTATGTGGACATGCAGGAGAGGAGGAGATGATTTTTGTAACACGGTGCATTTTTAATCCCTTTCCTGTCACACTAAATAAATAACTCACCGTGAAATACTTTCAGGGGAACAGTCTACAGTGCAGTAGGAAATGGAGCAAGGTAAAAATTTTCGGATGTGAAAATTAGTAAATCAAGCTAGGGAGCATGGCTTAGTGGGTTGTCATAGGACCTGAAACACAGGCACCATTTAATGGGAGTTCTCTCCTCATGCTTGGTTGTCTTTTAAATTGTGAACTCACGAATCCTCTGGAAGCAACTGCCTAGAAGCAAATACAGTGGTACCTTGAGGTATGAGTTTAATTCGTTCCGTAACCTTGAGGCGTGGGAAACTATAAGACGCTCGAGTCAGGTTAAACTGGTGGGTCGTGTGCAGCCGGCCGATCCCCGCTATTACTCGTATTTCAAATGTTGCTCATATTTCAAAGCAAAAATCGCTTGCTCAACGGCTCATATCTCAAAAATCTCGTTTGTTAGGGCACTCGTATCTCGAGGTACCACTGTACCAAATTCACCTTTCCCGGCCCCAAAGTACCTTGCGTTCAGTAAAGCCCAGGGCCTATTCTAACTCACGTCTTCCCTTGGTAAAGGAGTCTGTTTTCCATTTTGGAGCAATAAAACATGCATCTTAGAAAGGTAAAGAGGTTTGTCCAAGGTTACCTCGGCGGGGCTAGTCAAAAATAATAGACCAGGATTAGGACTCAAGCCTGGAGCCTTTTATTTCAATATTTCAGTGTTTCAACCTCCTCCTTGGACATTACTTATGCATGGAACTTGCATACACACGGAGATTTCTCAAATACCTATATTTAAGGGCACTTAGTGGTAGCCCAGCTATTCACGTGCCCCCATGAAACCTACTTCAGCCAAGAATGAAAACAAGGGGAGAATTTAATGCCTATTGAAAGCTGACTCAGAGCGCGCAAAGGTGAAAGTGTGCGGTCGGAAGGCTTAGCTGCCTGTTGAGTTCTTTTATTCAATAACTCAGGCAGCCTGGTGTGAGCTGCTTCAGCACTATTAACACATCTGGAGCCGGTGGTCAGACGTTTGGGACTTTTTAGAATGTAAAATAGCTTCGTAGGCAAACTTGTGTTAGAAAGAAATACTTCTGAAGAACAAAGGCTAACTTTATAGAGGACACCCCTCTCTCCCTGCCTCAGGTCCACTGGGCATTTGTTTGAGGGTGTGTTAAACCTCTGTACTTATTTGGGATAATAAAAATTGTCTTCCTGTTCTGGATTGTGTTTGCTTTTTACGTTGCCTTCTGGATCTCTGAGCAGATCCAAAAAATCAAACTAACGACATAGCTGCCAGTGCATGTGGACCCCACCGATAGTCTCCATCTGCTTTTCTAGCCCCACTCCCCACCCTGCTCCATTCCCAAGAGGATGACCCATGGGGATGCATTTGTGGGGTCCTGGGCCCTTTGGTAACTGGTTGGCTTCAGCCAGTGGAAGGCATTGGTAGGAAATCAGATGGTAAGAAGAGAGGGAGGTTTATCTTGTCTGGAATCATCATCATCATCATCATCATCATCGTCATCACCACCACCACCATCATCATCATCTCCTTTACCTCTCCAGATTTCTAGAAGCATATTCCAGAATGAGAGTTTATCCTACATAGCAGGCCACAGTTCACAAAAGGCTGCATTCCTGTATTACAAGCTTGGCTTCTATCAGACAACCCTTTCTCTAAATAAATCCCTTCATACTTTTTCTGGTAACGACACCTGAAAATCCAAAGCTAAACAAAGACAAAAATGTAAGGCCCCAAGAATGTCAGGATCAAAATGGATCAGGAGCAATAAAGTGAAAGAGTGGAGTGACTTCTCTTTACCCAATGGTTGCTCTCTGAATGGTGCGTTTGTGGACTTCTGTGAATAAAAGTTGGGGGATATGGCATCTTTGATTCACACCTACCATTTCTTCCTCTTTACCTAGCCTTTCCTTCTTCCTCACTTCTCTTCCACGGATAAAGAAGGTCAAGGGCAAGGATATTTATTGAACCAAAATGCCAATGGTTTCAGTGTTCTCTGAACAGTACAAAGAGATTCCGTCAGTCTGTGAGTGCCAGGAATCAGTTCTAGCATGTCATAATTACAAGAGTTCCATCAAAAGGTTGATGGGACTTGGGTGGTTCAACAAGAGTGAGCCACATATGTAATTTATCTGTGAGAAATGGCTAAATGGGCACTTCCTCCAAACCTGAATAGGATTGTTCACTGCCAGACAGCTCAGGGCATTTTATTGCCTCTGTTGGCCAAACACCTGAACAGCTGTAGGCTATTCCCTAAACTGATAATACTGCTGTATTCTACCCTTTGATACCCTTCCCTTTGACTTGTATATATCCACCTTGCCTTAGGACAAATTGTGTTAAATATATAGCAAGGGGTCCTAGACAAGAGAGAGTCTTCAGTTCCTTTAGCTGGAAGCTCCTCTGACCCCAGTGCCTTTCAAAATTATCTTTCATCTCCAGGCTCTTTAATCATCTATGAGCAGCCCCTTTCTCCAGAATGCTGAACCCTTTGTAAGGCTAGGAAAAGAACCCTGACATTATGGTGCTTGAACCAGGGACACCAATAATTATGAGGACCTGACGTGGGGCTGGACTTCAACTCTGGAAACATTGTGTTATGCCTAGAGTTTGGGGTCCCCAATAATCCACCACGAAGGAGCCTTTTCCGGCGCAAAAGCAAAGAGTCTTTATTCAAACCCGGGTTTAGCTCCCAGCCTCTTTCTGGCGCAGCAGTGAGATGGGAGAGAGGGCCAGGTGGGAATAATGAGTTTTATGGGGTAGGATAATTGGGAGGGCTTAGGAAAGTGATGAGGGTTACAGAGATTGGTCACTTAAATTAGGGTCTTTCTGTGGTTTAGCATAATTAGGACCCTCGCTGTGTTCCTGGAGCTTCATTGGTCCATTCGGGTGGTGGTCAGGGAAGCTAGGAAGGACATTGCTGGCACACCTGTGGCCACTCCCAGAAAGGGAGGAGGTTTAGGCAGAGGGCACAGCCCTATAGGACAAGATGGAGGGGAGTTCATTTCCTTTCAATTGATGGAGTGCTTCCAGGGAAAGAAGGATTCTCCTGAGTGGATGGTGAAGTTAACTATGTGTAGAGCCCATGTCAGCTTCGAAACCCATCTGATCCGTAAGTATGTGAGTGATTCTTTGTGTTTAAGTCAGATTATTATGGGTAAAAATTTGGTCAAAAGGCAACATTACAAAGAAATTGGAATATCTAAAGGTGTTTTTTAAAATCAGGCTGAAAAAAAGAGTGCTGTCGTCATCTTTCATGTAGTTCTTGTTCAAATTAAAATCTCAATTTGTATTTGGAGTCTAAAATCTGCAATAAGACATGAAACCCTGCTGCCGAAACTGCCCCTGGTGCGGAGAAATTCAAAGGTGGCAGGAGAGGGCAGGGCTATCGGCTTTCCTGCAATGAGATTACTTAAAGTTTTGTTTAAAAATTATAGAAGAACTGAAAGGGAAGTGCAAAATTTGGCAAAGGTCACCTTGGGTGCTAGTAATCACTTGGCAAAGCGAAAAAGGAAAAAACTTAAGATCTGTCTTTATCTATTAATCCTGAAAATATATGCAATCAGATCTGTTACTGACTTTCTCCCAAAGCGAGCAGGATGTGGGGGAGACATGTGGTAACTCTCCAATATGGATGCCCACTCTCACAGTATCCTAATTGAAAGTTTCCTTTCTCACCATAAAAATTTAGAAATGTGTCTGGGCTTTCTGTGCTCATGAGACCAGAAACTGGCTTGAAACAAAATGGTTGACACTGTCCAATTTTTTTGGACATATTAGATAGGTTTTAAGTTGAACTTGACTCTCTGCAAAAGCTACAGAAATTAAAAACCTAAGAGTGTTTTTTGTTTTTCCTGCAAAAAGAAAGATGGTGAATCTGACCCAGGAAAAGACACAGGTTAGGTTCTAGCTGGGGTATTAGCATTTCCATAATAAAGAGTGGTTTTCTAAAATGCTAATGAAGTGTGTTAAAACAACTTTAAGACCTTCAAGAAAATCAGTAAATTGTCTGTGCTACAAAAATTTGCCAAAGGAAATGTCTTAAAATAATTATAATTTACTCCAGAATCTCAAAGAAATTGTTGAAATATAGATAAATAATGTATTAGTTATAAAGATCTAAGTAGCCCAGGTGAAGACTGGCTCCATCCTTCGTTAATAGAGGAAATGGTGGTCTCACTTACGCCAGCAGACAGGTACATCAGCTTCCTGCAGAAACTTCTCCTGACAAAGAATGTGGCAATTTGCACTTGAATACCTGCAAGCTTGCTACTCAACTCACCTAAGCAGAAAAAACATGGTCAATTTAAAGTTAATTATTGTATTTTTAAAATTTATTCTTAAAAATATAAAAGTATTACTCATCAAGAACTGCTAAATATTTGACTTGCCAGCTCTAAAAGTTCAACTTTCAAATTAAATTGGGAGAAATTATATAATTGTGGTAATCAAATGCCTAAAGTATAAAAATTTAAAATGTGGTTTCTCTACTAATTAGGGATTCAAAAGATGTTGTTTATTGGTCTAATTGAAAAGAGAATTACTTCTGTTATCTCAACCAAATTTTTAATACAAAAATCAATTTAAATTTAATTGATATCTTAAGAGTATTATAATCTTGAGATTTTTTTACGTTAAAATTTCAAGGCTTTAACCAAAAGATGATTCTCGGAAAACTCCAAAGGCCTGGAGTGGTGCAAAGAATTTGTTCTCTCTTCTGAAAGGAAATATTTTAAATTTAACCAATCTAATTACTATACTTGAAATCACATGGAAAGCTTTAGCAAATAGAAATTACTGACTATATTTTACTTATAAATGTTATGAAGGTTTTGGCCTCTAAGAAGGGCAAAATAAATAAAACAACGTATTTCTTAAAATCCAACAGACGGAAATTTAAAATGACAAAAAGCCTTTCACTGCCTGAATTTTTAACTAGGCTAGAGGTGGGGCAAAGTTTGGCGCCTTAATGATCTACATGCAACCCCTTTCTCCAGAATGCTGAGCCCTTTGTAAAGCTGGGAAAAGAACCCCGGTATTAGGTCGCCTGAACGAGGGGCACCCATCTGTGAGGATAGACTCTTACTCTGGAATTTGCGTCTAGAAATCTTGAGATGAAAGAAGCCAGACATCTAGAAGGCCATCATTAATAGATGCTCTCCCCCACTCATTCTTCTTCCCAATGACGGCTTTGTTTTTTTCTGATTGCCTTCACACTACCATACCAGTGTGAACCCACAGAAGCTGAGATGGAACATGGTTTGTTTCTAAATCTGCCCTAGACGAGCAGAAGGGGTCCTTTGGTGCCTGAGGATTCCTTCTCCGCAGGATTCCTCTTCCAAAAACTGACAGCAAATGATCATCATGGCTCCATGCAATGGAATTGGCAATATCCACGGTCAATCTCAACAAGTCTCTGACTAAAATATATACAGAAGCCCCAAGAGTTGCACTATTCTCTCAGCCAGGATTAGGGGTTCGTTTGCTAGAAACAACACTCTGAACACCAAGTCTCGATGCCTGTTCCCACCCCTCCGAACATCTGAGAAGGCTGGAGTTTCTTTCAGCTAAGTCAGTGGTTCTCAACCTTCCTAATGCCAGGACCCTTTCATATGGCTCCTCATGTTGTGGTGACCCCCAACCATAAAATTATTTTCTTTGCTACTTCCTAATAGTAATTTTGCTACTGTTGTGAATCGTAATGTAAATATCTGTGTTTTCTGATGGTCTTAGGCGACCCTTATAACAGGGTCGATGGACCCCCAAAGGGGTCGCGACCCACAGGTTGAGAACCGCCGAGTTAAGTGCACATCCCCTCTGACATGGAAAGAGAAATATTGTCTCTAGGGATCCAGCCTCTCCTTGGGGTATCAGGAAATTGACACTGAAACACACCTCTTTCATGTATGTCATGTCAACCTTCCAGAGAGCCCAATCACGTGAGGATTATTGTCTCATTTCTTTTCTTGTCTGCAAAGCCCGCAAAGCAGCACACACCTGGTCAGGGGTGCGAGGCTTTGACTTACACCTTGTAATCGTACGCGCCACCAATGCAGAGTGATGGCTGACCCCCAGCCCGAACCTGCTAGGCGGCTGATATCTGATGGGCTAGGATCAGGAGGTGACATGGCTAGGAGCTTAATTAAAGGGATGGTTTTGTTCAATCCGTGCTCATCCTTCCCCCTTTCTCCCAGGAACGCTTGCACATGCCAAGAAAAAAATCACACTGAGGATGAAACTATGACCCAGTGGTTTCATTCGGGATGTGACACTATCTCATTTCAACAGCCCGGGAAGGGCCATGTCATTTTCAGCTCCGGGAGAAATTTCACCGGTGACAGAGCAAATTCCGCCTAAACTTTTCACTTTCCTGTTCATCTCCGAGGCTAGGGGTCCCCAGCCAGCTGTGTCGGGGAATCCAAAACACTTTCCTAATCTCTAATAAACAGCTTGCCGGCAACGGAGACGTCCCCAGCGCCTTCTCTCCACAGGTTAGACTGTAACCGTTAGAGGGATGTGCGTGTGTCCTAGAAGTGAGGCCTGCACATCCAGGAAAGAGAAAAATTACGTAGTCTCCTCCTCCCAGTATCTTTGCTTCCCTCCCCCCAACCAAACCAGGAGAGGATTTCTGTCTCCTTCACACACACACAAAAAGGTAGATTTCAGCCTCTTTAACCTTTCACTCCCTCTGAAAAAGATCTGGCTGCCGCGTAGCCTCCTTAAAAATCCCTTCCTCAGCGTTCTGTGAGGATGTGCGTTTGGTCACTTACATTCATCTGCTCGTGGCTGGCTGCCTGGATTAATTTTCTGGGCTGAATGCATTGCCTTGCATTACCAACATATGTGACAAATAACTAATCTGACTCATCAAAATGCATTAGAATGCAACGTTCCAGTTCCTGAAGGACATTTGAAATTCAGCGGGTTGTCTCCCTACTCTTGCCGCGGGAGAGAGTAAAAAATCACGGAGTGGCGGAGAGGGTGCTAGAGCCCGCTCCGTGTGCGGAATTTGGATCAGCCTCTTTGTTCTCTCGGCTCCAGCCATCCAACAAGGCTTGGACCTGCCTCCGTTGTTTTGGAACTTCGTAAAAATATATTTTTCAATTTTAAGTTTGAAATATCACCAGAATAATTTCTAAGAAGCAGACTATAAATCTCCCAAAACAGCATTAAGAGGATATATTAAATATACCTGATAGTGTACAGAGTATCCTAAATATATCATTACTTTTCAACATAGACGATGTAAATCAGGCGATCGCTGGGCCGTGCGAGTGATAACTCCAAGTGAGACGCAAAAGGGTAGGTGGCCTTAGTACCGTGTTTAATTGGATGTCTTGGACATCTTTCAGGAATCACCCAATATTTCCAAGAAGAAACTGGAAAACAGATGTACAAGTGTCTCTTTGAGAGAAAAAAAAGTGATTTTTAATAACTCTATTTTAAATTATATATTAGAAATGGTATTAAATACAAAGCATTGTTGTAGAGTCAGAGTCCCCAGGATATTAAACATGATATTTCTGCTCGGATCTGTTTTGGGTCGTTTCATTCATCTGCTCATGTCTGGATTAATGTTCTGGGCTAACTATATTTCCTTGCGTCACCAACATATGTGACAAATAACTAACCTGGCTCACCGAGCTACATTAGAATGCAATGTTCTATACGCTACGATGCTATACAGAGAAAACGACATTAGAACACTTTTACCAGTACACTAGTGAAAGACTTGTAATTTCTTCTCCAGCATAATTTTATCTCGCTCTTTTTTTTTCTTTCATGTTTTTATGTTGTTTCCTTTTGGGGGGTCTCCTGCCCATATGTTTTCCCCATTACATACCTAGAGGCCTTTTCTAAAGGGAAATAAAAGCCTAGATTAAGAGACTGCTGAGAATGTAAGGGCCACAGGCATACATTGGCTTTCCCACTGCCAACATGCCTTCTAAACTTGGGTGAACTCTTCTTTCTCTGCCTTTTATTTAGCCATAAAAGGAAAATTGATTCGCCTCCTTGGATGATTGTGGGTGAACGTGTACCTCATAAAAATACTATTGAGCACTTTCCAATAGAAAACGTAACACTGATGCGGCTAGACATTCAGCTGGCCGCACAGGGAGGCTGCAGATGCTCATTACCACATTATGGGAGTGCACTGGTGATGCGTCTCCCATGTTCTTGGGAAGAAGTGTTCTCCTTCCACGAGCAATCATCATGCGCCTGTGGCTCTGTGGTCAGCCCAGCCAGAGAGCATCGCGGGAGATGGTGCCGCCTGGGGTTTCAACATGTAGCTTTGGGTTTCTGACTGCCTGGGTAGGAGAGAGAGAGACAGAAACATCAATGATGAGAATCATGGATTGGCTGCCTCCTGCATGCCCCCTTACTGGGGACTGAGCCTGCAACCAGGGCAGGTGCCCTGACCTGGAATCAAACCGTGACCTCCTGGTTCATGCTCAACCACTGAGCCAAGCTGGCCGGATGAACCAATACTATGTAGCTTTATGCCTCAGTGCAATTAATTGATCATGTAAAGCCCCAGTTTCCATATCTTCAAGGGTAATTGTGAGGAATAAGTTCAGTTATGCCTATAAAGCACTCAGCACAGCGCTCGGCAAACAGTATATTCTCATATGTGTTATGATTACTAAGAAGTATATGTTAAGATTTTGGAGGATTTAGGAAGAGCAGAGTGAACAAAGGAATAAAAAGGTGCAATTCTCCATCTCAAGTACCTGCAACCTTAATAGAGAAAAAAAAGGTAGCCAACACATAGAAATCACTCTAGGATTTGTGTGAGCTGAAGAGTAGTAGTTTTCAAAACTTTTTTCCTCAAATCCTCACCCAAGAATATTTTTTATTAATTTTTTTAAAAGAGAGAACAAGGAAAAGGGGGAGAGAAAAAAAACATTGATTGGTTGCCTCTTGTATGTACCCAGACCAGGGATCAAACCCACGACTCTTTGGTGCACAGGATGGATGCCCTAACCAACTCAGCCACACTGGCTGGACTTTTCGTTCTTGATTAAACTTCTGGACTTGTCTTATTCAGGGATTTAGGAGGATGAGAATATAGGCCACAACTTGCCTAGGCCTAAATTGGATTTGGATTAGCCATGACCAATGTTAGGTTAGGTCAAATTTCTTATTGTGCAGGGTCAGGTTTTAGATGTTCTTAAAAGGGGAAAATCCCTTTGCTAAAAATTCAGTAAAGATTGCTTTAATGTATATGCTTTCCCTGAGCAAACTAACTTTGACATATACTGTTAGAATATTTTTTAAAAATTTTCTTCACGATGTAAGGAAAAGGAGAGGAGGGAAAATCGCCTACTGGGAAATAATGGCGTTCAATCCACTTGCAAACTACTTGAGGGATGAGACATGGCTTACTTTCTCTGTATGTGTAATTGTGCCAAAGTTTGAGATGAAACTCAAATTTTAACGCAACTGAATAAAATTGGATTTCGTAGTTTAAATATTTTTGCTGCTGTTAATGTTGTCTTAAGGTTCCCTTGATGGGGCAAATGGGCTTGTGATATGGCTTGATTCCTCTGAGTTTTTTTGTTATTTTTATGCAGGGATCCGGGTCTCCTGACCAAAGAATGTGACTAATCAGATTTTAATCAGACTCTCTGATTTGCTACCCAAGCAAAATTTAGCTTTTCATAGACTGAATTCCTAGTCCATATCTTTTCTGAATCTGTAAAGGGCTTTTAATTTAGAGAGGACATTAGAACTGAGGTACATGAGAAATTTTGGTGGCCAGAGAGAGTTTGCAAAAGTTTCCCAAGTTATTCCTTATTATCTCTTCCACCCACAACCCCCTAAGCATATACCAGTTGGAAATAACTGCTCCAAATTAAAATCTCTATCTTAAATATGAAGTCCACTTCGTTTTCAAAAATCCTGCCCCTGCCCTAACTGGTTTGGCTCAGTGGATGGAGCGTTGGCCTATAGACTGAAGAGTACTGGGTTTGATTCCGGTCAGGGGCACATGCCTAGGTTGGGGGCTCAATCCCCTTTGCAGGGTGTGCAGGAGGCAGCCGATCAATGATTCTCTATCTCATAACCCTGCCCCTGTGTAACTAGCAATTGTGAGACCATCTTTGGTTTTATAGAGGAACCATCACTGTCCAAAATCTCTTCTATACCCAAACAATTGTTAAAAAGAGAAAAAGTATATTGAATTCTGAGATAGGGTGCAAGAAAGACCAATAGAGGATGGAATAGACAACGCTATAAAAATTGGAATTAATATGTCACTTTTTCTGTTAAACTGAGACACACTCAGAAATGGTTTGAGAATGTGGGATAGAGAATTATGTATGTGGATGGAACATAGGGAAGGACAAGTGTTGAATTTTAAAAGATCTAAATACTTCTCTTGGCTACCACTTCCTCTTCTCATCATTCTAATCCTCTTCTCATCACTCTATCTTTTATCATGAACGTAATTGAATCCCAAGAATTACCACTGGGGCAGTGGAGAAAGGAGATCTTAAGGAATGAATGAAAGCATTTACTCTGCCTTCCCCCCTCCTCGGGAAGACTCTTCACCTCCATGACTCAAGCTCCTGTAGGTATAATTTAGGCTGGATGTGCTTTATTCTAAGAAGGCTCTCTAATGGGGAGAGCAAAGCAGACCAGAACGGTGACAGTTAAAAGAAAAGATGGCACTTGCTCGGTGAGGCTGTAACTTTAAGGGAGAAAGTCAATATGAGCCATGGTGGTTTCCACTCCAAGCAAGAAAGCAGAGCAGAAGTCAGGCAGAAACCAAACCCGGACCAAGCAAGGAGCCTGAGGCTGGCACCCCTGTGGCCTGCAGAGCTGTGCATGTGGCTGAGCATGTGTAGTGTTCACAACCACACGGGAGTGTCCCTGTCCTGTCCTTGAGAAGGTGCAGCCAAAGTAGAGGGTGACTTAATAGGGAACGGCTCCAGCAGAGGTGAGGACGGCCCCAGTCCCTCTTAGAAAGACTGGCATCCTCCACTGGAGCCAGAGAATTCAGGTTGAGAAGGTAGCTTTGATCTGAAGCGAAACCTATAAGAAGAAGATTGAACAAGTTCTTATGGGAGTGAGTTACAGGGAGAAGAGGAGGAAAACAAAGATAAAAACAAAAACAAAAAAACTTGGATCAAGGAATGAAATTAGGAAAACAACAAGAAAGGACAAAGGCTCAATATGGAAGAGTGTCTGACAAGGATAATATTAGCCTCTAATATTCATTGAGCACAGTTATGTGCAGGCACTGTTTGGTCCTCGGAGCAAGGGTCAGCCAACTTTTCCTGTGAGGGGCCATACATATAGGCTTGTAGGCCACACTGTCTATGTCCACCTGCTGGTCCCCCTTGGCAGGGATGCCCATAAAAGCAAGCATGTGTTCGCCTGGAAGAGCCCTGTGGCATTCAGGCAAATCGAACATGTACTTGGCATCTCCAGATACTCCTCACATTATGCCTAAAAAAAAATAAAAAAAATAAATCCTAGCCGAAACCGGTTTGGCTCAGTGGATAGAGCGTTGGTCTGCGGACTGAAAGGTCCCAGGTTTGATTCTGGTTAAGGGCATGTACCTTGGTTTCGGACACATCCCCAGTAGGGGGCATGCAAGAGGCAGCTGATCGATGTGTCTCTCTCATCGATGTTTCTAACTCTCTATCCCTCTCCCTTCTTCTCTGTAAAAAATCAATAAAATGTATTTTAAAAAATCCTAAAAAAAAATCTCATTAAAACATCAAGGGTGTTGTGTTTAAGGATGTATTGGGGCTAAAGATATTGGGGGAAAAAGCCTGTTGAATATCTTGGTTGCTTCCTTTGGAAGAACATTCTCAACGCTTTGCCCTCCGCCTGCTGGCCATGCAGAGTGGTCCAGGGGGAGACAGGACAGGCGGGTGCGGGTAAGGACGTCTTCAGAGCCAGAGAGCCCAGGCGGCCGGCTCCGGCTGGCCTGCGAACAAGTCTACCATCTTGGGCGCGGACAGATGGGTGCCTGCCTCTGAAAAGCGTAACATCTAGAACAGAAGGCACGCAACAGATTTCGCATTACCCTGCATCTTCCTGCACCGGCTCTGCCATTGTATTTTCCAGACTGACACACTGGCTCCTCTGTGGACGGCCGAAGCCTTGTGTTCCACACTCCTGAAGGTTCCAGCCTGAGCCGCCCCACTCGGTATTCACAGCTCTGAAGCGGACACAATAAATAGCAGCACCGCGCAGACACCGGGTCTGCACTGGAGTTGCCCAAACATTGCAAACCCTCACGCACAAAAGAAACTGTGGAAGGAGGCTAGTGGTTTTTGTAGCGAAAGGATTCACAGACAGGGAGATGGAGAGAGAAAATCATAGATTGGCTGCCTCCCCTGTACTCTCTTCTGGGGATCAAGTTCACAACCTGGGCATGTACCCTGACCAGGAATCAAACCGGCGACCTTTTGGTGCATGAGACAAGGTTCAACCAACTGAGCCACACTGGCTAGGGCGACACTAACCACATTTCAAATGTCCAAAGGCCCCATGTGGTTAGTGTATTGAATATCTTGGTTGATATAGAACATTCCAGTCATTGCAGAGAGCTCTCTCGGATGGTACTGTCACCGAAGAACGGCAGCTGTGGAGAGCCTGAGCAGGCACTGCGCCCAAGGCCTCCTGAGCACCTACCTGCACGAACTGTGGGGATAGGTCAGTGCACGCATTGCGATGGAGTTGATGGAAATGCCTGCCTTCATTGCTCTTCCTAAGATGTAAGAGCTGCTCAGTTTAAAACTTACATGTGAATCAGGTAAAATGTGCATGAAGCCCTAACTGGTTTGGCTCAGTGGATAGAGCGTGGGCCTGAGGACTGAAAGGTCTCAGGTTCGATTCTGGTCAAGGGCATGTACCTTGGTTGCGGGCACATCCCCAGTGGGAAGTGTGCAAGAGGCAGCTGATCGATGTTTCTCTCCCATCAATGTTTCTAACTCTCTAGCCCTCTTCCTTCCTCTCTGTAACAAATCATTAAATTTATATTAAAAAATAAATGTGCATGAAAAAGAGACAGGGAGAAAAGATACCGAAATACAGAGCGTGGTTGTTTGCAGTGATGGAAATATGGACTATCACTTTATTCCTGGCTACCTGCTCTAAACTGTGCAGCCGGAAGTGTTTTGCCTGCCCCTCCCACGAACTCCGACCCAGGAGACGTTGCTGGAAATGCTGGAGCCACCACCCCTGCCCCCAGCCATCCCCTCCAGCTGGGTTTCCTCCTGAGGAGGGCCCCTCGCAGTTGATCTGAGCTGGGTTTTTGCCACGAAGCACACAATGACTAACCGCGCCGCTTTTATGAATCTCTGTGTCTCCTACAACATGCACGTGTTTCTCCTGAGTAACCTTTGAAGAGTACGTGTGGTAAGCAGTGTCCTCTTTGGCATAGCATCCATGTGTGGACACTCACGAGTCCTTCCAAGGCAGTTTATCCAAAGAAGCCAGAAGTGATTCCCAAAACGTCACGAGAAACACATACACCTGCCAAAACAATTTCATTTGTTAAAAGAAAATCCGAGGCAACCATCACCGCTGACCTGTGTGCAGCCCTGGCAGAGACACTCCCTGAAATTAGGATTGGGCCGCCTCGTCTTCAGTGATGCTGTTGTCAGGCTCGGTTGTAAAATGCAGAGGAACATCTCACTGGACCACAGATACCCAAATGAGCACCATTTATCATCGGAAAGCGTTCTCCCTTGCTAATCTGACTAGATCCCAGCACACCGAGTCACACTTTTCCATTTTAACAAATGAGCCTATTTGCAAGCCCTCTCATACACGAAGGCACGGCTGACCAAGCCCTCCCAGCAGACTTGGCTCTGAGAACCGGTTAGAGCGGCGGTTCTCAACCTTCCTAAGGCCGCAACCCTTGCATACAACTCCTCATGTGGCGGTGACCCCCAACCATGACATGTTGCTACTGTGATGCATCGTGATGTAAATGTCTGCATTTTCCAATGGTCTTAAGCAACCCCTGTGAAAGGGTCGTTCGGTCGCGACCCACAGGTTGAGAACCGCTGGGTTAGAGTGAACTGTCCCCAGTTGGTTGGCATTTTGGTGGTTGGTGGTACTGAAAGGTCTTGGCCTTACCCGCTTCTGCAGATCCCCTGTCCCGCTGAACTGCCTGGCCAGGCCTGGAGTCACATACGTATTTAGCGGTCTCACCTTTCTGCAATGTCACTGAGCGTCAAAGGATAAGGTCTCCTTGACTGTCATGGCCATCGCTGAGGCTGCCCAGAATGGGCTCTGTTTGGGCCATTCCGTGGTGGGTTTTGGCTCCTTTCTAGGTCCTCTGACTGGGCCTTTAAACACACGGACCCTTCCTGGAAGTCACACAGTCCACAGTTTGGTTATTAGAGGTGGCTCCACGGAAGGATAACGGTGGTTGGCATGTGTGGCCTGCTGAACACCCTCCCCGCAAAGGGATTTGTCCTTGTGACCTTACTCCTCCCCAGGGGAAGGCTGGCCTGCCAGCAGGGTCATCTGGGGCAGCCCACCTGCAGCTGTGCGGGAGGAAGTGCTGACATTACCGCCAGGGGTGCTCTCCGTACCTGGTCCTTCCGCAGCAGCCTCTTTTCCTACTATTGTTTCCCACGGGTTTTCCCTTGCGGATTTTCCCTTTTGGTTTCCAAAACCACGGCTTCGCTTCTTCCCTCCCCCAAACCGCTCCCTCTTCCTGCCGCTTCTCACTCTGTGTCGAGGCCTCCATGCTCAGCGCCTGTGACTCCTAGAAGCCTGGGATTGCCCCCTCCTCACAGGGACAGGACCGCTGGGATTCGGGTGCCCCTTTTCCAAAGGGCTTTCATGTTTGCTATTTCGTTAGAGCCTCTGAACTAGTTAAGGTGGGATTTTCATCTGTATTTCAGAGATGTTTAGTTTGTTTGTTTTACCTTTTTTCTTACTTAAAACTTAGAACTTCCTTATTCTTTTTCACTAAGGCTTACCATGAATGAGCATTCCAAAGGAGAGAGACAGTTGCAATGCTTCACAGCCACAGGAAGGGCGGCAAATACTAGTACTAGCTTATCAACATCCCTCCTCAAAAACGTTTCTTAACTCTCAATACATGGGCACTCTTGCTTAATTGCTTTAAGGAAGATAAAAATGTATCCTTCTCATTCGGTCTCCTACTGGGGAAAAGCCATGCAGCCTGGATATTATTACAACTAATTATACTAATATATAATACTAGAGACCCAGCGCACGCAATCCCGCAAGACACGGAAACCGGCCGTGCCCGCAGGACTCAGAAACCAGCCACACGGCGAGACCCATCAATGTACCTCCTGGTGACTGGTTGTTTGGTCATTATGGCGTTATGGCCATTGGCTTTTTATTATATAGATAATTATAATATTTACTGTGATATTACTGTATGTTGAGCACTATACTGAATTCTTCACATCGAATATGTCATGCAATCCTACTAATAACACTAGGAAGCATTTATTAAGGAAAATAAAGACCAAAGTAACAGTATTAAAGACTATGTGAGAAGAAATTTAGCAACCTGATTGAGAGCCTCGCATTTGGAACTACACTGTCTAGGTTCAAATCCCAGCCCTCCCACTTACTAGCTGTGAACAACTTTTCTGTATCTCAATTTTCTCATCTGTAAAATGAGATAATAATACTGCCTACCTCCAGAATTATTGTGACAATGAATGAGTTAACATATTTATATATGCTAAGTACTTTATAGCACTTAGAACACTGTCTGGCCCAAAGTAAATGCTATATGAATGTTGCTATGATAATGACACAATTATGTGACACATAATAAGTTAGTTAACCTCTCTGTGCCCTCATTTTTTAGTGGCTCCATTCATAAAATAGTTTTAACAATATTGCCTACCGAATAGGGCTGTTCTGAATATGAGGAAGATACTCTTAAAAGATTGATCTCTGGCACATTGCGGATGCTCAATCAATATTCGTTATTGTTGCCTTAGGTTCTAACTTGATGGATTTGGGGGCTTAAGCGATCACAAGGAATCCCAAGCTCCGGGCGCCAGAGTATCAGTAACGATATTGAAATTGCTGGATTCATGGGATCTTAGAGATAGGTGCACCCAAATTCAATTTTAGAGAAAGTGGAGAGAACCATTTATCAAAGTGACTTGTGACTGAAAGAAATGCAAATAACCCCAAAGAGGATTACTGCCAATTAAATGAGCCCTATTGCTTCGTCTTCATGAGTCAGCTCAACCAGATTAGCTTATCGTCTAGATTAAAAAAAAAATTTTTCTTGTAAAAGGAAGGCAGTCCTCAAAGTTGCTACCGCCTCAGAACTTTGAAAAGTCGCAGGCCTCAGCAGAAGGGACGGACAGCAGGGGAGCATGTCGGGGATTTTGAGAGTTTAGGAACCAAATGGAAGCACAGATGCCCAACTCGGCCTCCTCTCAGAAAACCCCATTGTGGGGGAGAAACGGGGGTGCTGAGAATGGAGGGGAGCTGGGCAGACAGAGGGTGCTGAGCTGCCCCTGGGTGCAGAGGCCCCGTGTGAGTGGAGAGAGCGTGGTGTATGGGCGACTGGCCCGCAGGAGTAGGTCTTGGAGGCCAGGGAGCAGGTGTCTGGCGCCTCTCAGGCCTGGAACCGCTTCTACCTCCTCTGACATTTAGAAGCAGAATGGCAGTCGCCTCCCTGCCAAGGATGGCAAGCGTGGGATTTAAGCAGCCCGTGCCAACTTCCTTGCGCCATGTGAAAATTTGCTCTCCCGCCCATCCAATTAAGAAAATAGGATACAGAAAACTGGGGGGAGGGTAATTATTCGAGGGGGTGGTGGGTTTGGGTCACAGTGTTTATTTTACACCAGAATTCTGGATGGCCACCTTCCTGGGAAACCAAACCAAACCCCAACCAACCCAGCTCCGTCCAAATCCCTTTCCCTCCAAAGCTTCTGGAGTTAGGGAGCTTCTGTGACTACCACCTGCAGAGTCACCGGCGGGACTTCTGGCTGGCCGGGAGTCCAACACTAGGCCAGCAGCGACCAAGGAGAATGGTCCGACTGTCCCCTTTCCTGAGATCTGAGGTGAAGGAGGGGTCTTGGAGGCAGGGACAGCTCTTCTTTGTTTTTTTTATGTTTGTTTCTTTATAAATATACTTTATTGATTTTTTACAGAGAGAAAAGGAGAGGGATAGAGAGTTAGAAACATCGATGAGAGAGAGACAGCCATAAGCCAACTCCTTCACGCCCCATACTGGGGATGTGCCCACAACCAAGATACATGCCCTTGACCGGAATCGAACCTGGGACCTTTCAGTTTGCAGGCGGACGCTCTATCAACTGAGCCACACCGGTTCCGGCTCTTCTTTGTTTAAAGCCATGTCAAAGCACTTGGGAACACTCCCCTGGATGCTCACGGGAGTCGCTTTGCCGGGAGCTCACTCCATGGAGAGGTGCTGGCAGGCCTTCCTGGACTCCTGCATGGAATGTCATCACCAGGATGCTCAGTGCATTTCCCACCAAGCCATCACTCAATGCCCAGCATCCTTTGCCTTCTGTGGGGCAGACTCCGCCAGCCCTGCCGCCTTCCCTCCCAGGGCTGCGGGCAGCGCCTCTCGCTTTTGGGGGAGGAGGTGTTATTTTTATTGAAATGGAATGTGTCCCCCTGGACATGTGCTTGCCAGCAGCCTGGATCCCAGGACTGGACCCAAATTCCCATCAACAGAGACTCCCTGGGACACGCTGGGGAGATCCAAATGTGTCCCTCAGGCCACGGTTTAGAGGAGCGTCTGGTTCTCTGCAGGGCAGGTTGGGGGGCCTTTTGACGGCTACAGAGAAGGCGCACAGGACACAGGCGGGCAGACGCCCGTCCTCTAAATGAGCGTGGAATCCCAGTGCCACAAACTAAACCCGTGGCAGAGCTCCTCCGTCACGTACAGAACGCGAGGACAGAAGTCACCTTTGTCCACCAGCTTTGCACGTGGCTTCCCAGTGGCTGTAGCCAGGCTGCGGAGTTTGGCACTCACCTGTCAGACGCATCATTTGCTTAACCTCTGTTTTTATTGATACAGTGAGCTATATCGCTTTTGCATTAACAGAATCATTAATAAGTTGGGCTCTCCAATGCCCCTCCCCCCCCTTCCTCCCTCCCTCCCCCCTCCCCCCGGCCCTGATCCCACCTGGCTGGCCTTGCCCACTTGTTTTCCCAATCGTGTCGGAAAAGAGCAACTGGGGATTTGGTGCTGGGGTTGAGTTTTCCAACCCATTTAACACTCAGGAGTGACCGTGGCTTTTAGAGGCGGAACTGCGTGTGGCCAGAAACTGGATCTTGAACTGTGATGTCAAGATTTCTCTGACTCCCACTCACCCCAGGTTCCGCGTCCCCAGTGGATGTGCTGAGCGGCCAGGGGCTGTGTCCACAGAAGACACCATGGCATAGAGGCCCCGGACAGGTCCTCACTGGGATTGAAAATGCCCCAGACTTTAACACTTTGTTAGTTAATGTGGCTGCAAGGAAGAAATCGCTTTGTGATTTTTTTTTTTTTTGCAAGTCTTAATGGAGAATGAATGAAAAGAAGCAAAGAGAACTTGTAAAAGATCGACTAGGCAGGCACGTTTGAAAGCCCCCGGTCCGAAAGTTTTATGCCACTTGTTACCAAATTACTCAGGACAGTGAGCTCCTTGAGGGCACGAGGGTAGCCACCTCCCTGAGGTCTTCCCCACGCGAGGAGGCTGGCTTCCTGGTCTCCGCTCCTGATCTGCTCGTTGTGTGAGGAAACCGCGCGTTCAGAGGGTAGTGCTGGAGAGCCCTCAGCATGAGATGTTTTCTAAACGATCCTTAAGACCTCTGGATGCCTTGTGTCAGAGGCAACCTGTTCCAGTCACTGAATCAACCTGGACTTAGGAAAGCATTTTGTTGAAATAGATCCCTGATCCCTTTGCTGAACTCCTAGAGGCCGTCTGTGTGGAAATTCGGGATTCTGCCGATTTCAGAAAGAGAATAATGCGGGGAATATGCCCTCTGGTACCTACCAGGCCAGGGACAGCTGGAGCTCCTGCATTCAGACACTGAGATTTCTCCGGGAATAGCCACGCCAGGAGGGAGGCCTTCACGAGCTTCGCGCCAGTTCCGGTCAGGTCTCTTGCCATGTGAGTGGTGAAAAACTTCTGTTGACCAGAGCGCTTTGGCCTCTGGAGCTATGAACAAAGAACCCGTCTTCCCCTCCAAAAGCAAGGTGGTCAAAATTTGGAATGCTTTCCGTGTCACTTCTGCTCACGCTCCCACGGCTGAAATATTTTCAAGTGGAAGGGAAATCAAGGTCTCCTTTACACGTCACCTCCTGGGAGGAGGTCGTTGGCACTTGAGGAAGTTGCATTGTCAGCTGCTTTCTTTCATCTGCCAACAGGTTCAACCAAATTTCAGCTGCTTTCTTTCATCTGCCAACAGGTTCCACCAAAGTGCTCTATTCCCATGCAGAACAACCCTTTCATTCATGCATTCCATCCTTCATTCATTCATTCAAGCACACATTTATTTAACCCTGGAGAGATGCAAAGCGCGATGCTGAGAACTGACCATCTCTGAACGGAGTGGAGGCTGGAGGCAGTACACTCACCGGAAGGCCTGCATTTAAACGATTGAGCACCACAGTCACGAAGCAGCAATACTTAGGACGCTGCCGCTTCAATCAGGGCAGTGAACACTCTTCTACGTGAACTGAGGCCCTGGCCTTTGGAGCTCCCGAATGTCAGCAGCTGGAAGGGGCTTTGACCTGTGGCTGCTGTCGGGAGCAGTGATATTTCATGCTAACGCGGAAAGCAGGAGGGAAAGGGACACCTGGACAAATGTCACCTTCACATGGAGGCTCAGAGCTGGGGGTGTTCATGGCAGAAGACGCCCCTGAAGCTGTTATTTGGGGATGGAAAGGGCTGAAAGCCAGCGGAAAGAGAAAACGCTCCTCTTTCATACCTAGGAAGCTCTAAGGAGGCCGCTCAGATGAGCCAGAGACTTTGCATCATTGTCTTTGGGAGGATCAAGTCCACTCAGCCCTTCGTTCTTACCTACTCTCTGCCTTCAGTGTGTCCTAGTGAATATCTGTCTTCTTGAAAATTCACAGGGAGAGAGATGATTCCCCCAGAGGTTTCCAGAAGGCAGTGAAAGATTCTAGAGAGAGAAGGTGAACCAAAGAAGGCTCTAGAGCAGTGGTTCTCAACCTGTGGGTCGTGACCCGTTTGGGGGTTGAACGATCCTTTCACAGGGGTCGCCTAAGACCATCGGAAAATGCAGATATTTACATCACGATGCATAACAGTAGCAAAATTTCATGGTTGGGGGTCACCAACAGATGAGGAACTGTATGCAAGGGTCGCAGCCTTAGGAAGGTTGAGAACCACTGCTCTAGAGAGTAGAGGGAGAGGGGAGGAGGGAGACATAAGAAAAGGTTACTTACTAGACCAGAAGGAATGTGAACCTGCTCGTAGTTACTTGCTAGAAGCTGGCTGGTCCATGACCTAAGCTGCTTCTGTTAACCGCACCCAGGGCTAGCAGTTCCTCCATCCTCCTCCCCTCACCCCACCTGGACACTCTAACACCAGTCATCACGGCCCCCCTCCTCGCTGGGCCCAGGAGCGGGGTGCAGATTTGGGGATGCAGAGGGATGACACCCAGCAGAAAGAGAAAATGCTCCTCCTATCTAGACATTGAGTGGACACGGGCACCAGCACACCCAGCGCAACACACCTTTCTCAGGCCGCGTGGCAGACGCCTACCTGGCTCTTTCAGGGACACGTGGGTCACAGACGGCGCGACAGGGCGGGTGACTATTCCAGGCCGGGGAGGGTGCAGGAGGGCCAGCAGAGGAGGCCGACAGCAGCCCCCCTCGGCCACCATGTGGTGGGCCGGCTGGAAGCAGAACCCTTTGTTCTCTCTCTCAGTGGCCACTCCAGCGGCTGTGTTTTATTTCCCATTAAATGGCCCTTAATTCTAAAGCACAGAAAAACATGGCTGTGCGCCCGCCCCTGTCCCTTCCAAAGCAACCCCGTCTGCCCAGAACCCTGGGATGGGCCAGCCCTGCCTGGTGCCCACTATGAGGGGTGCATGTGCCATCTGTTGGCCCACACGTGTGTTCAGAAAGGTGCTGTGTGGGCCCGCCCCTGGGCTGGCAAGGCGGCCTGCGAACAGGGCCTCTTGTGAGGGCGGTTGCTATAGTGAGCCCTCGTTTTCCATTCGCTTGCACAGTCAATAATACTTCATACGCCGGGGGGAGGGAGGATTTGGGGGAGATGGGGGTCACTTTAAACTGCCTACTCATCAGGTGGCCCAAAAGGAGCATGCTTAGCATTGAGGAATGAAACAGAGCACCTGCCTCCTCAGCGAACTTGGATTTCAACTCTTGCCCTCCTGGGGAAGGTCTGGAGGTTTGCTGCGTTCTGGATGCTTCTGTCCAGGTGGGAGTCAGTGGTGGGCACTTTAAAAAAAATACCACCTGAGCCAAAACCGGTGTGGCTCAGTGGATAGAGCGTCGGTCTGCGGACTGAAAGGTCCCAGGTTCGATTCCGGTCAAGGGCATGTACCTCGGTTATGGGCACATCCCCGGTGGTGAGATATGCAGGAGGCAGCTGATCGATGTCTCTCTCTCATTGATGTTTCTAACTCTCTATCTCTCTCCCTTCCTCTCTGTAAAAAAAAACAATAATATATATTTTTTAAAAAATACCTCCTGAAACGAACACCTGCCCTGTTTGTTTGGGATGACATCTAACTGCAAAGCTGGATTTAGAGTCACCAACACACCCTCCGGGCCGGGCGTTCCCTGACGCTGCAGAGACGTGTATTCACATTTAAGGGACTTCGGGGAGAAGACTGTAACCCCAAGACACAGAAAATGTGGTCCAGGAAAGCGTCTCTACCGCCTGATAAATAGTTGCCCGCTCTGGAACTATCTGATTGTTCTGGGAAACCCGACCATCGGGAATGGACTGAGAGAAATCAAAGGGGGCCATCTCGTACACAGCTGGGGGTCAGGCACGATCCACTTCTGGGAAATAAAAACAAGGGGCGCGCAGAGGTTAATAAAACGGGGACCGAGTCCTCTCCCCAGACACAGGGAGGTGAAAATTACTTGTCACCTGCTGGAACGGATGTGAGAACGGGCGGGTGGCCGTGTGTGTGTGTGTGTGTGTGTGTGTGTGTGTGTGTGTGTGTGTATGTGTGTATGGGGCGGGGGGAGGAGGCAGGGAATATTTCGGGAAGAATCAGGCAGCGCCCCGAAAACCCTGCAACAGGCTTCCTCCATCCAGCTCGCTCGCCAGGCAGGCTCCTGCGCCGGGGTCCCCTCGTTAGAGGCCAACATCTGCTTCTTCCTCTAATTAGCTCACAGTTCACTAGCTGGCTCCGCCGCTCACACCTGTACCGCGCCCCGCGTGCAGATGACAGGAGCACATGTTGTTTTTCTCTCAGATCGCCTCCACTTACACACGTTGTTAAGCATCTAATAGAAAACAACCGTGCCATCCCCGGCCCCTTCCTTCTCGGATGGCTTCTTCAGCCCGAGCGGGGAGCGTCTTGGCTTTTATGGGCCCCAGTTCCCCTCTCCCATCTCACCTCCACGCTCCACGGCCGCCCTGAATTAGAGACGGTCCCCGCGCTGTCAACCGACCCAGCACGCATCAGGCCATAAAACCCTTCCAGCCACCTGCAGGAGGATGGGGGGAAGAGGAAACTGAACGGGGAGGAGGGAGGGGGAGAGGGCTCCAGCTGGCTGCTGAGGATGGTTTCCATGGAATTCTTTGGAGGGTGAAAAGGGTGCAGAGTCTGGGGTGACTTCCTGCCAGGTCCCTGCTACAGAGGGGGGTGAATCCACAGTCACACCGTCTCACAGTTCCATTAGTGTCAAAGCTCATTAGGAGCCCAATCCACTCCGCAGCAGTGGGCACACAAAGGAGGCAGCCAGTCTGCGGAGTGCAGCGTCCGTCCTCAGCTCCAATTTGGGGGGGAAAGCGGGGGGAGGGAGGATTGTAAAATTCCGGCTGGGTAATTAGAGTCAGCAGGGAGGCAGAGGGGCCCTCGCAGGCCTCGCCTCTCTCCCCTGGCTGCTTTGCAATACTGGCCGGGGCTGCTTTCTTCCCGGTGAGTCCATGTGCCTGTGTCCTATTCGCCAAGGAGAATGGTCATCAGTTGGCACCCCGCTCCTGGGCCCAGCTGAGGAGGCAGGCCGTGATGACTGGTGGTAGAGTGTCCAGGTAGGGCAAGGGGAGAAGGATGGCGGAGCTGCTTGCCCTGGGTTCGGTTTACAGAAGCAGCTTAGGTCATGGATCAGCCAGCTTCTAGCAAGTTACTCCGAGCAGATTCTCACATCCCCTATGCGTCGGGTAAAGACACGCAGGGCCCTGGCTGGTGTGGCTCAGTTGATTGGGTGTCGTCCTATACACCGAAAGGCTGCCGGTTCAGGTCCTGGTCAGGGCACCTGCCAGGGTTTTGGGCTTGATTGTCAGGAGTGGGTATGCAGCAGACAGGTGATGGATGTATTGCTCTCACATGGATGCTTCTCTCTCTCCCTCTCTCTTCTTCTTCTCTCTAAAAGTCATTAAAATATCTTTTTGTTTAAATAAGAAACTCAGGGAAGCTACAGAGACCTGACAAAATATGGTGGTATTTATCATCTATACCTACTTGCTTATAGCTACCTAGTTACATCATTCTGATTTTCTTCAAATTTTATTGCAGCCCTGAAGCTCATGAGACATAGGCAAATTACAAAATGACTCATATTGGCGGTTGTGTTTGCTTTTATGGCAGTTCTACAAAGTTTAAAAACGTATTCATCCCCCCAAAATTTAAAAAACACACACACATTTGTAATTGAAGTGTAATCTATGTGTGATAAAACTGACCTATAACTAAAAGTGCAATTTTAGGAATTTTGATAAGTGTATATCTTTGTGTAATTAGCACTATAATAATGTTCAGCCTATTTCCATCCCCCTAAAAAGTTCCCTCTTGACATTCTACTGTCAGTCTCTTTCCCCAAACCCCAAACAATCGTTGACCTGGCTTTCCATTATTATGATTTTGCCTTTTCTAAAAATTTATATAAATGAAATCATATGTAGCTTTTTGAGTCTGGCCTCTTTCAGATCCTCTGAATACAAAACTAAACACATAATATCAAAGGGAAGTGCCCAAAGCAAGGAGAGATGGTTTAAACCTGCAGCACTTTATCAGTATTTCATTAAAAAAATTTTTTTTTCTATAGACCCCGGAGCATGGAAAACACTGAGGTGAGGACTGACATAAAAGTCAGAGAACAGAATAGCCCATGTATGTTCTCTGAGAGGCTACCTGAACTTGACTCTTCAAGAGTCAAACTATGTTCTTTGGGCTTCATCCAGCAACAAGGTCACAAAGACCAGGCTGCTGTGCCCAGGACCACAGCGATCCAATTGCTCTGCCCTGGCCCACTGTCCCGTCATCCAAACCTGCCTTTTGCCAGCTGAAACCATTTCTTTCATTCTCTAAGAGACTAGAAAATCACCAAAATAAGAAACCAATTTAAGCATCCACTTCTTAAGCCAAGGCTTTATTTCCGAGAACACCTGAAACCACAATGACCCCGATTGCATTCTGTTTCCCAAGCTCCTTTGTCCGGGGCCTGACCTGAACTCTGCTAGTATACGTTCAGGGATTTCTGGAGCCCAGCTTTACCCGGAGGGAAAATAAGGAAACAAATAAGCTTTAAAACAATTTTTTTTTTGGCCTAACCCTACATCCTAAGGTCGCCATTGAAATACATCGGATGCAAAATCTGCAAGGTCTGGAGGCCAACCTCACAGGAAAGGCAGGAAAACTAGAAGCTGTGAAGGACATAGATCTGCTGAATATATTAAGCGTGCATATGTGCGTGTGTGTGTGTTTTCTAACCCTCGAAGGGGGATTTAGACCAATCCGTACAGATGTACTCTTTTCTGTTTATTATTCCCAGCGGTGTAATGGAGGTTAATGCTGTGCACGGGAAAAAAATCTCTGGAGTTTGACGGCGCTCCACCTAGTTCGTTCTAAGACAAAACAAAGAGAAGGAGCACTGGTTCTTCCAGCTGGAGCTGCTCACTCTCTGAGTCTAGCCAGCCTGGATGGTCTGAGATCTGATTGGGGCGGGGAGCATTATTTGGATTAGCTCATTAGCGGGGCACCGTCCTGACAAGCCACTCATCTGGGGCACTGGTGCACAGCGCCAGGAGGGTATTGCGCTGGAAATGAGAAATCTAACCAGGTTAGGAGTCAGATCCCAGTGCGCATGGTCTAAAGGTACTTTGTATGGACATCCGTATGCCTGGGCATGCAGGAGGTGCACAGCTCGAGGCACCGGACTCCGCTGAGGGATGACACTGCTGCCGGGATGTGGGTTCATCCAGAAAGGAGCAATGCCTGCCTCTTCTGAGCAGCTTCTGAGGAACGGCGAGCAATTGCCCAGATTATAGGGGAGTAATGAGAACAGGGCATTATGTTGGGGGCAGGTGTCAGTGGGAGGGGCTGTGAGCAGAGGTGAACCTTTAAGGTAAAACTCTGACGTCATTTCCCGTTTCTGCATGAGAAGCCGGACAAGTTCCAGGTAAGCACCCATTGGCACCTGGACCCAGCCACCAGGTAAATTCTGAGGTCACGTGCCCAGTGTTTGCTGTCCAAATAAACTCACCGGTGTTGTCCTCTCTGTTCAGATGATTTTCTTGATTCTCCTTGACTTGTGACTTTGGGTGTTTTTAAGCTCAACACAACATGCTGGTTCCTTTTGGCTTAGAACGGGGCTGTGGCTAAGACCAGAAAATGCTGGATCCCAACTACACATGATGTATATCATGCCCAGAGGTGGTTGTGGGCAGCCCACAGCACCCAGTGGAAGGGGCTTTGTGCCACCTCCATCCCCTGCCCTCCTCCTTCTCTCGAAGAGGAAGACAAAAGTTTCCATGGCATTTTCTTGCTTGTAACTAGAAAATCAAGCCATTAACAGAGGCTGGGAGCTGTCCCCAGGGACACTGTTCCTTTTTCAAGTTGTGCTGGTGTGCCACCTTGTGGGGACTTTTAGGAATCCCTGAAAGACCTGCTTGTTAAAAAAAAAAAAAAAAGCTGCCCCCCTTCCCCCCCAATTCAGTATCTTTCCTAAAGCTGGCGGGGGTTGGGAGGGTGGGGGTGGGGAGGGAATCAGTGGTAATTCATTCTGTGAGTCATCTTTAAAATGACTCTGTGCGAGACAGGGGCAAGTGTATTGTCAGCACGTGATAATAACATATGAAACGAAGCTCCCGGCTTCTTTTGTATTCTCCCGTGGCAGGTGGTGAATAACCCGTTTTGACTTAAAAAGCCACGAGTTGCCCTTTAAGTACTTAGACCTGGGTACCTGACAGAGCTGATTCCACTTTCTCCGCTTACCTTTTCAAAAGCATGTAGGAATTTAAAGGAGAAAGTCAGCAGCCAATAGGTGACCCATTTTAATGGCATACCTCTGTTTTAAATGTCTTAATCCAACGGGCAGATTAGGGCAAATCAAGAATTCTGGTCCCAACACAAAAGGGCAAAGAGGAGACACAAATTCCTGGTGTCATAGAAATGTCAGAACTTTCTAAGTCTGGGGAAAAGATTCCCAGGGGGAGAGAGAGAAAGGGGGAAAAAAAATCTTTCCCTGAAAAAAAAAATGTATCTTCAAAAAAAAAATGTATCTCAATGTTTCCAACCAGGAAGCAAAAGGCATCGTCCAGAATAGTTGTCAGAATCTCCGAACACAGAGTTCTAAGCATCCCTGGGAGATGACATCGACCACTGAGATAAGTGTGACTCTTATGACACAAGTATCTGTGGGATTTCAAGTATTCAAAGCAGAAAAAATAAAGCTGGAACAAATGGACTACCCTCAGGCCTTGGTGAGATGGGGTAACAGTTCATGAATTGAAAGATTATTTTTTTCTAAACATCATTGTTTACAAGAATGTGGGCAACACAGGAAAGAGAGGTGCTTAGATTTTTCCTTTTCAAGGCACTGTAGATTTTTTTTGGCCTTTTCTTCTTGAAATTTATCAAAACCTTTTGTCATTCAACTTTCCTTGAGCAGTGATCCATTATTTCACTTAAGCACACACTAAAGGTGGTGATGTTGATTAATCAAAGGAGAAGACGCAGACATGCTTTGGAAACTAAAGCCCCGTTAGAGCTTCAAAACGAACGTCAACTGGCCATCGGGAAGCCTGTTGCCAGGGAGATGGTTACCAGGCACAGGTGCTCCTGTGGCAGCTCCGGAGCGCTTGCTTGATCCCCTTTGGAGTGAGCGATGCCATGAATGAAGGGTTTTCAAATATTTAATTTTTTCTGTGTGCCTTGGAAAGAAAGGATTGTTGTTGTTTTTTTTAATTTTATTGATTTTTTTACAGAGAGGAAGGGAGAGGGATAGAGAGTTGGAAACATCCATGAAAGAGACACATCGATCAGCTGCCTCCTACACACCCCCTACTGGGGAAGTGCCCACAACCAAGGTACATACATGCCTTCAGTCCGCAGGCCGACGCTCTATCCACTGAGCCAAACCGGTCAGGGCAAGAAGGGAGTGTTTTCAAAGGCAAAATTAGGAAGGGAAGCAAGGAAGAGTGGGAGAGGGAAGAACGTGATCAGATAGCCTGAAAATGGGAAGTGTGAGAGGCATAGGCATGAAGTGAGTCCAAGGCTACACACTCCTCTCATCCCTGAAGTGAGTCTGGAGTCAGTAGCAAATCTGACCAATGAGGACAAAGAAACCAATAGGAAGTGACTTCTGCTGACCACGTGCTGGCCGTTCTGTCCCCTCTTACCCACTCCATCCTATCAGTTCCCACACTCACCCAATGAAGGCCTTGGCATCACCATTCAACATGCACGAATACCAGGCATCCGATTGGTTAGGGAACTCGCCAAATGCTGATGCCCTCTTTTTTTGTGTCTGATTTCAAACTCTTGTTTGTCTCCAAAAGTATTCTTCAGGGTTCTCTCCTAGGACTTGAAATTGCTAAGATTTAGGAGCAAAAATTTGCAAAGCACTAGCTCTGTACAATGAAACATTTTTGGATGGAGTGTGTGTGCGTGTGTGTGTGTGTGTGTGTGTGGTGTTCAGTATAATTGCAGACACCAGTCTTGCTTTTAGTGGAGCTTAGAATCTGGCAGAGAAAAATAAGCAATTGCAAAACTAATACAAATATTTTGTCTGAAAAACTGAGGAGTGAAGAAATATTGAGGGTAGATGCTGAGGAAGAACACTTACTCAAACTAACATTGGAGGTCCAGTCTTGATGGGTTTCAGGGAGTGGGAAAGAGAACTAACCATTTCCGGTCACGAGGGTGGGGTTGAAAGCAGGAATAACCAAAGAGATGATTGAATTGACTTTGGGAGGGTGAAAGGAATCAGATAGAGGCTGTTTATCTGTGTTGTGCTGGGAGGGAGGACAGACCTCAGTGATATAATTAAGGGGGCCATATCATGAAAGCGGGAATGGGTGATTCGAACTGGTGAGATAAATTGTGTTTGCCAGTGTGAGTTTGTGTGTAAGTGTATATGTGTGTAACGGTGAGCCTCGGTTGGGTTATAAGGAGCTAGCAGGATAACAGGTGAGAAAGACAGAGGGAAAGACAGCTATGATTGCCTGTACTGTTTCTCCCAGAAGCAGTTCAGATGACTAGGTAAGCCCTGTTATTCTGTTGTGGAAGTTTCTCTCCTTTAACTAAGAAAGGAAAAGAAAAACTGTAGCATGTTTTCATTGTATTATTAACACATGAGAAAAAAAAAAAACTGTCCCAGTTAGTATTTGGGGACAGCACAGATAGGAAATATATACATTTATATGTATAATTACAAATATTTTAAAATTTTTCTTTTCAAAATCCTGGAGGAAGCTCCTGTCATTCAGAGTCGTGCAAGCTGTTGGTCCTCAGCACAGGCCCTGCTGGGGCTGCTGGGACTTTGCAGAGGCTGCAGGGCTGCAGCTGCAGGGGGCAGAGGTGAAAGCACCAGGTCCTGAGGCCCCTTTAGGAGAAGGGGAGGCAGTGAATTATTTTTATAACCCGGAAACGACACATCTCATTCATCCACTGAGTTATGCACGTCTGGATTGAGTTCACGGACCGATGAGTCATGCAAACACATCTCTCTCTCTATCTTTGGGGACAGCAGGAGGGTGGAAGGTTATGCCATGATAAGAGAGGGGGCAGAGGGACGGGCTGATCAATGTTTCAGGGACTCTCGGAGCAGGTCTGGGTCTTGGAAGGGTCTATCCCTGGCTCCTATACCAGGCTGCTTCCTCTTTGGTATGAGAGTCCGCAGCCAATCGCTGAAACCCTGAATGAGGCTCCTTCCAAAAGGGGAACTATTTCCTCTTTTGCAATTTGACTACTTCATCTGAGGAAGGTGTGTGTGTGTGTGTGTGTGTTGAACTTAGTTTTGTATTTGTATTTGAATTACACTCAATTAGACAAGTAATTGATTGGTCACCATGTAATGCTTCACAGGTGCCCATCTTGCTGTAGAAACCTACCATGTAGGAGGAAAAGGCAATAGCCTATATGCAAATATCCCTCCGCTCTGCTTTGGTGTCTTTGTAAAAAAAAAAAAATCAAACCTCCCTGCCTTCAGTCCCATTTAAATAAAAACATCACTTGCCTTCAACCAGTAGAATGCACATTCCCAGCTGATTGATGCTTTTCCATTATTTTATAATGTGTGTGTGTGTGTGTGTGTGTGTGTGTGTGTGTGTGTGTGTGTTTTCAACCAGAGATTGTTTTCCTGAATGTCAAGGAGGAAATATTTTCCAAATCATGTGCTGTGATTGGCTGGCTCGGGCCTGATCAGATAGTGAGACGGAGAGGGACAGAAAGCCATGATTTGTCACACCGGAGGGTGCCCGGTTCTGGATAAAGAGATGCTTTGTAATGTCAGCCTGCCTAATCTCGAGGCCACAATCAAATTATCCTCCCTTTTCTCCCCCACACGTCTCCCATCACCTCTCCCTCCTTCCCCTTCTCTCTCTCTTTCTCATGCACACACACAGGCACGTACCCTACCTCTTCAGATCCATCACTGACAGAATAGTTATTAAACAAAAGCTCAGCCCAGGGAATTAATAATGTCAAGGATTTATTTCGTTATCAAATGTTGTGGCCTGAAGGAAGAGTACGTTGTGCTTACAGAAAAACGGAAGTGCATTCATCACCCGAGGGAAAAGATGAGTTTGTGATTTTTTAATACTTGTCAAATGAGCAACGCAAGAGGATGAGATAGAGATATCCAGAAGTGTTTGCAAACACAAAGAGGTTAGAGTCTATTTTTCTAAAGGACTCACGGTCTCCTGGGGGGTGAGAGGAGTAAGGAGGTGAGACAGAGCAGAGGGTGGTGATCGCAGTGACCGGCGGTGGCTAGCTCATTCCAGATTGGAAAGTGGTAGTCGTCAGTCTTGAAGTCTGAGAATCTGATAGCTTGGCTGCCTCTGCCTGCAGTCAGTGAAGGGGCCGTGGAGTGTGGGGAGGTTAGGAGAGGGGGGGGGGAGAGGGGAGCCGTAGATGCTCAACCACATCACACGTTGGGCAACGCTTACAGCTCGGCTGTGCGCTTACACTCATTGTGGCAAGAGCTGTCATCCGACAGCTTGCGATTGCACGTGAAGGATATGAGGTTTGGCAAGAAATAGCCTCTCTTTCTTCCTCTTGACCTTCTTCACTGGCACACTGTGACTTGTCACTCCCTTTGATAGGGGCGGGAAAAGAAGTCAAGAGGCTCACGGGAGGACTGAAATCAATGCCTCTTGGGAAGAAGTACGGGGCGGCCTGCGCGGGAGTGATCAGCACCGCCAACTTAAATCGACAATTTGAGCAGAGCCGTGATCATCATCACAGACAACGAGTGTCTTCATCCAGTGCCCGCATTTCCTCTTCCGAGTTTCTGATTATGGCATGAGATGTGCTGTCCTGGAAGTCGCCTTCCCGGTGGGGAGGTGGCAATTACAAATCAGAGCCACTTGTTCGCTGCTGCTCCCATTATCATCACGTTGAATGTCTGTGGGTGGCACTCAGGTTAATCCTTGAGAAGTTTTGCAACCTGGGAGTGCAAGGAGCTAATGTCCAAGGGCTGACTCTTAATCAAGGGAGGATGGAGCCTGCAGATATGTGCCCTAGTCTCCGTCCTTTGACAGATAATTCTAGGAGGTGTTCTTTATACTTCCCAGAAGTTCCGGCCCCCTGTCACCTATAATGGCCACCTTACTAATGCATTAAAACATTCCTTTTTATTCTCACCCGAGGATATGTTTGAGAGAGTGTGTGTCAGAGAGACAGAGAGACAGAGAGAGACACAGACAGAGACAGAGAGACAGAGAGATTTATTGGATGCTTCCCACATGCATCCCTCCACATTAGGGATCGAACATGCAACCTAGATAAGGTGGATGCTCAAACAGCATTGGAGGTAGCACAGTAGTCACCAAACATCCAAGGCAAGTCCCTCCTCAAGCTTCACGGGAGGGGAGCTAATTTAGGAATGTTTGTTATCCCCCCAACATCTAGGTTGGCATCACAAAATGAGAATGAATCCAATCAACTAGGACTTCATTAAGTGTTTACTGAAAATCTATCATGTGCTCAAGTACTGTGCTGGAGTCGGAAGACATGATGGTGAATAAAACATGGGTTTTGTGAAACTTAGTGTCCTGTGGGGAAGACACTCATTTTTCACATAATCATACGCATAGATGTATGGCTATAAACTGTGGTACGTGAAGGCAGCTATAACAGGGGTCTGACCTCTATTAGTGGCCTAGGAAGGTTTTCTCATTTTATAAACCTATAATTCACAGAGGACTAAAGAGCTATTTTTGGTAGAATAAAATTTACTTGAAAATATTGTTCAGTTTGTCTTTGTTTTTTTCTTTAAGCATTTCTAGTTTTTATTTTTATTTTTTTGGTTTTATAATGTGCATACAGTTTAAAGATAAAATACACCTATATTGAGAGTGCTTACTCTATCTTTTTTTACTTACAAGAGTCATGAATAAAAATGCTGGAGACCACCATAACAGTGGTTAAGGGCATTATTTCTGATATTGATTTGCTTGGGTTCAGATCTTGGATTCATCCTACATAAGCCAGGTATTGTTGGCAATTTACTCAATCTCATTGTCTCTCACTTTTTAAAGAGGGAGCATACTTACTCTATAAAGTTATTATGAGAATTGAATTAAATAAAACCTGCAGAGCACCGAGATTAGTGCGCAACACATTGCAAACACTCAATAAATGTGAACAATTACTCTTAAAGTTGTTAGTATTGCTCATATCCAACACTTCTCTGAACTTCATTTTTTTGTTCTAACTGTAACTTGATTCTTTTGGGTTTGGCTGGTCAAAATCATTTCCTCGTATATCATGAAAATTCTAATATTCATTCCTTATTTCTTTGTCTTATTTTATTACCCTGGTACTATTTTTCTCACTGAAACAATAAAATGAGGATCTTTAATAGAGATGCCACCGCTGTTTCACCATTAAATATGATGCTTGCTATAGACCTAGTACATTTCCTTTATTAAGCTAAGGAAGATAGTCTAAGATTGCTAAGAGGATTTATTTCATATTGTGGAAAGAAGGTATTTCTACTCAGTATGGGAAACAGAAAACAATTTTTTTATTTAGGAAAGAGTAAACTGGATAGCCATAATCTCTCTGAGCAAAGCAGCCTGTTGATCTTAGATGGGGCTGGGATGAGGGCTTGTGTGGGGATTACGTTGGTGACAGAGGCAGTAATGATTGACATCAAACTTAAAAGTGTGTTTTGGAGAAGACTTAGCGATTGTTTAGGTTTCAGAACTGTCACTGGAGTGACTCCACTAATTGGTTGACCCTCAAAAGTATGAGACTGTCACTGATTGGTTAGCACCCAGATGTGGGTTCAGCGAAGTAGGTGGCTATCAATTAATTAGATTGTGGTGAGTTGTCATCTGTTGATCAAATAGAAAGTAGGACATGGTGTCTGAAAATGATGGGGGGAGGTAGTTGTCCTGGAGGCAGCTGTTTAGACATGTATAGTTAAACATTAGCAAGTTGTATGCGCGGGGGAGACCCCTGGTCCTAGGAGGTGGACCTAAGGCTGGAGGTCCAGTGAAGCAGATAGTACATGCAATCTGGAGAATATGGGGAAAAAAAAAACTATAATAGATGATTATCCTGGTTGACCCAGCAAGCTACTGTCTTTATGGATATGCAGTCAATGTACTAAAGCACAGCAGAAGGGTAACAAAAGGCAAGTGCTATCTAGACATCTAACCCGGGGCGCATACTGAGAAAGAAAGCTTTCAGCAGGAATTGGGTGCCAGATTCAGAGCAGAGCACGTTATCAGGATGAACATAGGACTCAAGCTCTAGAAAGTCTGAGGTACCAGACGACTATGTCCAGGCCGGGAACCAGGCCTTTGATCACAAGAAACACATCTAGTCATCACAATGGGCCACAGCATGATCCAAAGGATTTATTTCATATTGTGGAAAGAAGGTGTTACTACTCAGTATGGGAAACAGAAAACAATTTATTATTTAGGAAAGAGTATCCTGGAGAGCCATAATCTCTCTGCGCAAAGCAGCCTGTAGATCTTAGACGGGGCTGGGATGAGGGATTATTTGGGGATTACGTTGGTGACAGAGGCAGTAATGATTGACATCAAACTTAAAAGTGTGTTTTGGAGACTTAGCGATTGTTTAGGTTTCAGAACTGTCACTGGAGTGACTCCACTCATTTTAGGGCCAAGACCCAAGGAAAAAACCAAACCAGGGGCAAGATGACTGGATGCAGAAATCTGAGTGTTCAGAGTTCTGGGGGCAGAGATGGGCCTTTCAGCCACACAAGTGGTTTTACCTGCATGAGGGGGAAAACAGGGGTTCAGATGAAGATTCCTTAATGGAGGGACCTTTTGCATAGGCATGGGCAGAATGAAGGGACAATTAAAGGATGGTGAGGCACCCGCAGACTAGGGTGAGGCATATCTGGGCCTGAAGGGGCCAGGAGAGGAAGTAAGTGTTGTAAGATCTAAGAGGTGGAGCCAGTGGGGAAGGTTTTCCTGGTGCACAGTTTTAGCTCTGCAGGGACACAGCTATTCCAAGACACTGAACACGGATGCTGAGAGGGAAGGAGGGGAGACCTGCCTGACCTGGCTCTTCCCCCACCTCTGACCTCCCGCCAGGGCTTACCCTGAGCAGAAGCCAATTGGCTAGGATCCTCGGTGATGCCATCTACCATGGGTCATTCTGCTGGGGCACAAGGGTGAGAGAGGACAATGGAGAAAGAATAAGGGAAGGTAACCAAGTGAAAACGACCACTATACTCCCCAAGTGGCCAGGAGGGGTCCAGTGATGTCAAGTCAGTGGTGTTTCTGAGATGCGTTTTGTGATTTAGGCACAGCGCACAGGCTCCCAGTGGAGAATGCATGTTCCGCATGTCCATTTGTGCTGGGCAACCTTCCGGAAGTTTCTATAACATGGAGAAATGGTGAAGCATCAACATCACAATGGCATCTCCCTGTTTTTTGTCGCCATGTCAAATTATGATACTTGTTGGGAGGCAAGAAAGTGAGCGAACGGGCATGGTTTGTAATACAGATTCCAAGGCCGAGAAGCCCAGCACGGGTGAACGGCACGGAGCCTCATTAAGAGACATTGCGAATGCAGGAGTTTGCCCTTTTATGCATACCCAGCCCGGGCTCTGCCTCAGACCGTGGCCGGCGTTTTGTGAGTTAATGGCGTGTGACGCAGAAAAAGGAGCTGTGAAGGGAGCAAATCTCTCTTTAAAGCGAACATTTGAGAGAAATCCCATTTTCTCTGGGGCTCAAAGCCAGGCTGACTTAGTGGATTAAGCTCTGAGGTTTCACCAGGAGGATGGATTTCAGGTCACCACCGGCCTACAAATCACCACGGCGGGGGGATGGGTAGAGAACCCAAAGGAGACTGGTGATATCTAGAATATCCCATCAGGGCATATTCTAGCCTCGGCGACCACATCACAGCGCTGAGTTTGCATTAACGCGGGACATGGGGAGAAGAGCAAGGTGCCTGTCAGGAGGATGCTAACATTCGCCATGAAATCTGTTGAGTGTTTAACCTGGGGTTATTGCCTGGTGCCAGCGTGGAAGGGGGCGGCCTTAATTGCTTCGTGCCAGTCAAACGCGTTTTTTGTCAGTTCTAGACAAACTCCCATAATTCTTTCTGTCACCTCGGGATGATTTTTCCCCTCCAAGTCATTTCAGATGAGGCAGGTAGCAGGTGCTTCTTGCCCTAGTTCACCCGTTTCAAGCACCCTCAGCCTCCAACACAGCCAGCTGCCGCAGTCCATATGTACACACACTGCACTTTCTGTGTGAGCACGCCTTACGGATAATGCCTGGGGTGTCTTCAAATTGGTGGAATTCACGTTACGACTGTAGAACAGGCCTGGCATGATTGAAATGGCATCCTGACCTAGGCATTGCATCCTTCCTTTGTTCCACTCTCTCCCCTCTTAGCAAAGAAGCTTTTCTGGGGCCACCAGTGGGGAAATGGTATCAGGAACCACAGTTCTCTTATTACCGGTTCAAAGGTGTAATGAAAGCTTTTGAACTGTCTTTTCAGTCAACCATGCTCCTATTTGCTGCCTGGGACCTACAACCGCCCAACCTCATAGATATAGATATTAGAGAAATGTCTCCAGATTTATTTATTTATTGTTTTGATCACCCCCAACTGTACCCCTCTCCCTGACCTGGTTGCCCCTAACTGTCCTCCCTGCCGGCCTGGTCGCTTCTTACTGCCTCCACTGCCAGTGGTGAGGGCAGAGTTGGGATGGTGGAGGTCTTTTGAAGTTATTCTTTCTCTCGTGAGTGTTCGTGGTTGAGAAACTGGGCATTTGTGGGGCTTTTATTGTTTGTTTTCATACGCCTCTGACTTTGGAGCCTAGAAGCGCGATATAGATGATGAGAAGAGTAATTCACAGGAAGTCGAATGCTCTCTGTTTTCCAGGCCGCTCTTCGGCTGAGTTGTGCCTGAGCTTGAATAAGATGCCTCCTATTATTCGCTCAGAGCTATCACTCAGTAGCAAAAGCTGGTGAGAATTGTTTGCTGTTCTTTCAGGGCCTGGAAAAAAAAAAAAAAAACGAAGTCCGGATATCCATCTCTTTTAGATATTATTTTTCCCACAACAATATGCTTATTTATTCCATCACAGATATTTATTAAGTGCTGGGCTAGAGCTGAAGCAGGAAGGTCAATTGGGAGGTTATTGCATTAGTTCAGGGAAAAGCTAATGGCAGTGTGGACCAGGATGGTGACAGTGGAGATAGGGAAGACTGAGTGTGCATTTAAGACGTATTTCAGGGGTGCAATTGACAGGATGAGCTGTGTGCCAGGCACTGGGCTTGGTGGCCCTGAGGCTGCGATGGAAAATAATATAAATAAGGTTCTTGCTCTAGTGGAGGCTATACTGCAACGAAGAAGAAAGACAATAAATAATCATATACATTTAAAATGTGTATAGATTGTGATGAACTCTAGGAAAGAAATAAACAGAGTCAGGTAGTTAAGAATAATTGGGGTTGGTCAAGGGAGTAGATGGCCATGTAAATTGGATTGCCATGAAGTGGTCTTCCATGAGGGCGAGACTTGAAGGTGGAGTGGGAGCCAGACAGGCAAAGACCTGGGGAAGCAGGGTCCAGGCAGATGGAAGAAACTGCATGATGGTCGTGAGGCAGGATGGATCTGGCACATCCTAGTGATTGTCAGAAGGCTGCTGTGCCTGGCGTTGTCAGTGATGGGGAGAGTGAGTGATCTTGGCATAGTGGCCAGGATCATGCAGAGCCTGAGTACGGTGTTTAGATTTTACTCGAAATGAAACTAGAAGCTAGTGAAGAATTTGACATAGGGAGAGAAAACAAGACATGATTTTTGTTTAAAAATATTCCTCTGGCCGGTCTGTTAGTATGGATGGAGGTAGGCTGGCACTGAAGGAGGGAGACCCACTGGGAAGCTTTTACAGTGGCCTAAGTGAGAGATCATGGTGGCATGGACTAAGGTGGTGACATTTAGGGCAGGGAAGAGGGCTTGTTTTCCAGATATCTTTTGGAGGGAAGTTGACAGAACTTAGTGATTTATTGGATACTAGAGGCCTGGTGCATGAAATTCGTGCATGGGGAGTGCCCCCCTTAGCCAAGTCTGCATCCTCTCCAATCTGGTACATCTCTCTCACAGTTTTAGATGGCTGACTCCTAATCACTCACCTGCTTGCCTGCCTGGTTGTCCCCTACTGCCCCCTCTCTGCTGGTCTGGTCACTCCTAACTGCTACCCCGTGACAACCTGGTCACTTCTTACTGCCCCCCTGCCATCCTGGTTGCCCTCAAATGCCACCCTTTGCCAGTCTGGTCACCCCTAACTGCGCCCCCCCCCCTCCGCCGCTGGCCTGGTTGCCCTACAGGGGCTTGTTCAGTTGTTTGGTCATCCCTCATTAACCCCCCTGCCGGCCTGGTTGTAGGCAGCCATTCTGTGAGGGTTTGAGGGTCAATTTGCATATTACCTCTTTATTATATAGGATTGCTCGTGTATGGGTGGAAAAAAAAAGAAAATGTTTACAGCTTACATAATTGGGTACCGAGTGGCAACATTTAATACAATGAAGAAGATGGGATGGATCAGAAGTTTAAATATTCATTTCCTCCCATTCTTCTTGCTGTACCTTCTTACATCACATCACTTACCCAGTGATGAGGTTGGGAAGTGTACTTACCAGGCTGAGACTAAGGAGATAGGAAATTGTGTACAGCTGCTGCCCAGAAACAGTGGGATGGCCTCAACTGCTTCATGCCACCTCAGGTTTCTCATTGCTACTGTGGACCTCCGAAGACCTGCTATGCTTTGAATTAGATTCATTTGTTGTCCACGGAATTTCTTCCTATTTTCAACATTATGTCTAAGGCACCAAATCCAGAGGAAGGGCCATGGGTCCTTATGACCTAATGTCAATTTCTGGAGTAACAGTGGAATTTGGAGAGGCGAATTCTCTGGGCCTCCAAATTCATAATTGCTACCCTCCACCTGCAGAATCGCTAGAAGAGTCAATGAAAGCAGAGCATTAAGGAAATTGATAGATTTTATTGTTTTGTTAAGCACCTAAAACTGTGACAATTCGCTATGGGGCATTGATTAGACCCAGTCACCATATGCTTTTCTATTAATTCATTTGCATTTGTATTCTGTCTCTGGAACCCCTTTAGAAAAACATGTCACGGAGGCACTTGAAAAGTTTAAAGTGCTATGCAAATACAAGGTGTTATTAATATTGACCTCTGAACTAATTAGGATGCTTTCTTCCCAGGTAGGTACTATTTAAAACTTTAGGAACCATTTAGAGTTCGAATCCCTTATCTTTTTGACACAGAATGTTATATTGTGGACATAGTACACGGAACATGTCACCTTTGGAGCTAACCTCATCCCAGCTTCTGCTGAAGGGCTAGCCCTACACCAGTTATGGGTGCCATTGTCTAGTTACAGACAATTGGATCAGAAGAGGGCATTAACCCATGAGATGACCAACAACTTGTAATGCCTGCACATAACCAAGATGAACTTCTAGAACTAGTGAAGTCTCTATTGTTCTCTTACCACTTGAACTTTTCCCATCCAAAGCAAAACTTATTTTATAGCTGTTCTTGCCTCCCTTTCTGATGATACTCTACTCTCTTACCAATATAGGCTTTAAACCATAACATTATCTATGATTTCTCTTTCTCCCTCCTTGTCTGTAGCCTCTGTAACAAGTTTTGAACATCTTCTTCCTCTTCCATTCTCACTAATAGCCACCCTTCATATCCAGATGACTGCTCCTCCGCATTCAAAATCTAGCTGAAATAACTCCTTTGTGTCGCATTACAGTGTTGACTAATCCTTCCAGTAACACGGTCATTTCCTTGTGAAAAGAAATTGTCATAATTACTTTTGTATCTCCATCTCTACCTTTCTCCATAACTGAACCTGGGCATTATTTTTTTTTTCACATAAGAGGTACTAGCTGAATGTTTGTTGATTTGTATTAAGGGAAGGGACTTTACTGAATATCTTTCTCAAACAATGGCATTTGAATCTAGCTTCATTGGTTGCTTAACTTATAATTTTAAGTGAGTGAACTATTTTTCTTCTGCCAAATCACTATGTACTTGGCTCATTTTGGAGACCTGCCCTATTAGCACCTACTTGCAATCCTTACTCCTCTATTAGATTTTTTTAATGTGTGCAAGTTTATTCAAGCAGGAAGAATCACCAATTGCAGTGCAGTAAAAACAGATCTTCTAAGAGTGGTGCTATTTTAGGCATCTCAGATGGCTAAGAAATAAATAGATGGAAAGGCATAAAGTAATATATATGTCTATATATATCCTCAGATTAGAAGAAAGGCATTTGTAAAGAAAAAAAAATCTTGAAGAGATGGGTGGGGACGGAGATAAGGATGCTCTTCAGAAAGTAGCTTAATGGAAATGGGGCCATTAATATACAATGGAGCCTGGCCTCATATGCACCTATTTTTTTCATGGGCCATCATTGGACCTGTAAGTATTCTCAAAAATGGCAAGACATCAATACTAATGAAAATAGAATCCTGGGAAACTTCTATATCAGGTATTTTTTAATGCTGCTCTTGCAAAGTTCCCAGAGAGAAGAAAGAAAGACGTTGCATCTTCCTGTTGGGAAAAGCAGTTGAACTTGAGTTTGTCATTGCTGCATATTTCCAGAACTGACCCAAAAGGACAGAATTGGCCTAGATGCTATCTAATGTATGGAGGCTCAGTCTCAGTCCTAAGCTCCACGGATGACATTGAACTCTCTGGAGCAGAAGACTGCTTTTCTTCTCCTCACCCTTAAGCCTACTCCACACTTACCTAGCGTAGCTGCTCAGAAATTGTTCCTTAGAAGTGCTCAGGGGACATCGGAGGAGGGGCCTGTGGGAAACACACTGGGGCTGGGGAAGGCTTTGCTGTGGCAGTTCTGAGTTTCCCTCCCCCACGCAATCATGGCAGCTCCACTTTTATCTGTTTGAAATAAATTTTTGTTTGAGGAGAGAGCTCTGCTACTTTTTCTCTTTAAAAAAAAAAGGCAGAAAAAGATAAAGAGGAAAAATGAACTTTAAAAATCACAGATCTAGCAGCTTGTGAAGTAACCTATGCTTTTTCACTTCCCAGCAAGCCTTCCAGACTGAGGTGGAACTATTGAGCGTTGCCCTGGAAATATGACCCACAGGCTTGGTTTCTGAGATATTTCTGCTTCCATCAATGAATGAAAATTCTATAATGCTTTTCTCTGAGAGAACCTGGTGATACAGACAGATTCTTTGCCACCAGAATGCTAGAGAGTCGGGAGAGGCTGGGACCATTTATCAGTGACTGGAGTGCTCAGTCCTATGGTCATTGCAGGCATCATTCATGAAAAAGAAATGCTCGTGTATAATGGAGATTTTGTTTAAAGTTTTATTTATGTGAGATTTGGGAGAGGTAGAAAGGAAGGTGGAGTTTGAGAGCGAGAATGTATCTGGGATAGAAGGACTAGAGAAGGGAACAAATAGACATTATGCCTCTTCGTTTTGCTAAGCGATTTACAGTTTACAAGATAAATACATGTGCATTATTTCACTCAAATAAGACATGTTACATTCCGCAGCTGGGAGTGGGGAAGGACAGATCTTTGACCTCCTTAACCCTCTGTTAAACCCACCTACAAACACGTTATTCTGAGTTACTGCTGCTATCTGCTCTCTCTTCTCTTGCCTCTATGCTGCCAGAAGCTAGAAGCAAGCTGCTGGAACCCATGCAGTCTTGGCCTATGAAGAATTCACGTGTCCAACTCCAACTTGGACACCATCCCTTTTTAATAATCACTTTTATTCTCCTGTTCCATGCTCTAAGGCTGCCTTTCTATACCAGCTACTCCAAACCTTTTCCTCTCCCCTTAGAATGGGTTGAATTGGGGTCCTCAAAAAAGATTAGGCACACCTCGAATGCCAGAGTCTGTGACTGTCACCTTATTTGGGGGGAAAGCATAACTAAGGATTTTGAGAGGAGATCATCCTGAATTATCTAGGCGGGCCCTGAATCCAATTACAAATGAGACAGAGGGAGATTGAACACACACTGAGAGAAGGAGGCCGAGTGAGGCCAGAGGCTGAGATTGGAATAATGCAGCAAAAAATAAGGAATGCCAACAGCCACCCAACGCTGGAAAGAGGGGAGGAGGGATCTCTCCCAGGACCTTTGGAGGAAATGCAGCCCTAACCACACTAGATCCTGGACTTCTGTCCCCTAGACTGTGAGAGAATAAATGCGTTGTGTTAAGCTAGCTGGTTTGTAGAACGTAATTTGTTGCAGCAGTCTTGGGAAACGAAGACACTCCTTATGTGTTCCCTTTTCATCCTTTCTATCAGTAAAGGACCTTGATTTCTACTTTTCTGAAGAGATTGAGGCCATCCCTCCCCCCCCGACACACACACCCAAAATTCTGTTTTTTACCCTTTCCTTTGCTCAAACTACCTCTTTCCCCAAGGCCATCTTTGCAGAAACGGATCCACTGATTTCTTCCTTCTACCTTGTCTAAAAGAAATATGCCCCTTCTCCCCTCTTTGCAAAAGCAGAATTCTCCATCTGTGCTTCTGACTCCAGCCCTTCCTGGGTCTGGAGTGACCTGGCTGGCTATCTACCAGTCTTCTCAGTGCCAAGCTGAGCAGGAGGCAGAGCCCATGGCTCTGAGCATTTCTCAGATGTACAGAAGCAAGGGAGCCGTTATAGAAGGGGAAGTCTGAATTAAGGGCCAGAACAGAAGGGGAGAAGATGAGCTCTGGATAGAGAGAGAGGGGGGAAGAAGGGGAGAGGAGAGAGAGATCTACATTTTAGGAAGTTGTTATCCTAGCATTTTGACCATAAGAATATATTGATTCCATATTTATGAACACAATCATTTAAATCAGAGTTATATCACTATTACCAAGAAATAATTTTTTAAATTAAGCTACATTGAACCAATTTCATTATTTGATCAATTTTTTTAATATAAACCATATAAAGAGTTTCTATTTTTTCCCATTTTCATTTAACTAAAATTACTTTCCTTAGAATCAATTCCTTCTCATGAATTTTATGATGAAGATTTGATTTATCCTTCAGTGTTTTTTTCCTCCATACATATCAAATGTTATCTATTACATCTTGTGCTATTATGAGTTTTCTTTTATGACTTTTACTTTGATCAAGTATAATTGTCCAAGGTCAAATTTTCCAGATATAAATTTTGTTTAGAAGATTTGGTTCTTCCGTCACTTTTTAGTCAAGGACAAATTTTTCCATATGCAGTTTTAGCCATTGTGTGTTTTATTTGTGTTGATCATTTCAACAACTGTATTTTTTTAGGTTAATTTTTTGCATTTTTCATGTTACTGAACAAGATTGATTCTTTAGTCAACTTTTCAATTATAAGACATTTTAACAGGTACAATTTGTGGTCATTCTCAATTTTGTTTGTGGGATTTTTTTTTCTGAGTAATATTATTATGAATTAGACAGAAGTCTGATAGTTTGTATTTTGTTAAGTCAATCCCAAGTATAAAAGGAGACCTCACTACAGGCTAGGTCCTATTTTAGGCACTTGGTGTAGCTGTAAAAGTAGATAAGCTTCTTGCTCTTATGTAGTTTATTTTTTTTAATGTGGGCTAGAAGAGAACCCCAAGCAAACAAGTAAATGGGAAAAAGAACTTCATATTGAAATAAGGACTGTGAAGAAAATGAAACAGTATAATACGGCCGTGACAGGTTAGATTGGGCTGTCAAAAATGGTCTCTCTGAAGAGGCAACATTTGAGCTGAGACCTGAGTGACAATGTGACAGGCATAGAAAGACATAAGTTTCTTAACTGCTCAAAGGCTGAAATTATAAAAATGTATTCATAAACATCTAAATATACGGAGTACCACTTTCCTATACCATGTGAGGAGCGAACAACAAACTGGGATCCTCAGGGTGGTGTTGAAATATACTATTTCTACATATTGCTTTCCTGTTCATGACCACGTATGGCAAGATAGGGAATATTCATATAAAAATGGTTGTGCCAGGGGGGTAAAGGAATATGTATACTTTTGTTCCCAAAATCAATTCATATTTTTGGTGTGTCTTTTCCATAACAATATGTAATATATGTGCCTTGTACATAAATATATCACTGCTTGTGAGTGATATCTGAAAGGTCAATTGTGGGAACATACTAAATTTTCTTCTTCTTTTGTCTCAAAAAGACACACACAACAAACTTGAGGACTGATGGTTCCTAAAGATTTCCTGGATGCAAATATAGAATCGTAGAGGCCTAGTGCACAAAATTCATGCACTCAGCTTGGCCTGTGCCCTCTTTGGGTATGGGATCCCTTGGAGGATGTCTGACTGACAGCTTAGGCCTGCTCCCCCCGTGGGCCTAAGCCAGCAGTCAGACACCCTTAACACCTGCCACCGCCACTGCACTTGCCAGCCCAGCTTCTGGCTGAGCAGTGCTCCCCCTGTGAAAGCACACTGATCGCCAGGGGGCAGCTCCTGCATTGAGCATCTGCCCCCTAGTGGTCAGTGGGCATCATAGCGACAGGTCATTCTGCTGTTTGATTGATTTGCATATTAGCATTTTATTATACAGGATATTTTAATACGGATTTCCTGATGAAAAGCAGAATTTGAATCTCTAAAATAGTAAGTTTTTAAACAATCGCAGCAGGACCTAACTGATTGAATTCATGTGATCCCTGTAACGAACATTTGTAGACATTTCTCTCTCAGTGAAACTTGCTTTAAAATAGTGCAAGTTCTCTCTCCTTTTCAAATAGGAAATCATTTTGGAGGAAGGAACTTGCCAACAACAGAACCAACTCTCCGAGAAGAGAGAACAACCAGCAGTTGTTCGCACAGAGACTGAGACAACCCTGACCATTTGTGGTTAAATGGCAGTCACATTTGTGCTTTCTTCCAAGGACTTGTGCTCAAAAATGTGTTCTTGTTCCTGTCATGGCCTGCATGAAATCATAACAAGGAGCCAGTGGGAATTCAGCTGTACCTTTACTCTGGAAGGATAGGGATGGGTGGTCTTTTCTGCCTCCCCTCCCATCCCCATCCCCATCCTTCCCCATTTCCATTCTGTGTTGTGTAAATGCACACATTCACACCCACTGACACTGATAACTTCCAACCCAGTGTAGCTTTTGTTTAGAGTACCCATTTTAAACAAACAGATGAAGTGCACATAATATTTGTACTGCTCAAAATCTGGACTACTTAGCATTAAACTGAAATCATTGAAAGAGCTCCAAGTAAAACTGTATAATATAATGTACTCTGCCAATGCTTGAATGTTTGTTTTTTTCCCCCTATGGAATTCACAAGAATTAGCCTTAAATAAATAAACAAAAGCCAGTCTCTACAGTCATCTAGATTTGTATAGTATGGTTTCATATGAAGTGATGGGGACAATACCACTTAAGCTTTTTGGTGTTGCAATTGCAGATGGTAGGATCCTCTGCCTGCTTTCCAATTTCAATAAAATCAAAAAGAACTTCATGCAGAAATGGCCTATTGTTAGCTGGCAAAGTACAGTGTTTGATTTTGATTGAAAAAACAATTTTTTTCCCCAAAAAGCTTCATAGGTCCTCCTGGATTGATACTTTAGAGCAGTCAGGAAGATCTAAATAAAGATAATGAGCCATATTCATATTCAAAATGACAACTCTATAAGCTCAATGATTTTTTTTTTCCTTAGGCTATAAATTGGCAGGTGTCAGTGGCAAAAGTTGTCTGACTACAAAACGGATGTTTGTTGAATAAAATCCATTAGTGCTTATAGAATTCACTGTCTCGGGGATGAGTTCATGACAATGTGATGTTCACAGAGATGCACTAAATGGGCTTTTATGCATTATTTTAGTCACTGGTGGGCAAAGGCCAGATTTGGCTCATCATGTGCAGCCTGAGCTTTCATAAATACTGCTCTAAGTGATAGGCCAACAGGAGCCCTAATTATGCTGCAGCACAATGTCATTACTTAAGTGTGACTGCATGAACACTCTGACACCCATGACCATTAGTATCCTTCAGTGGGACTTCAGAAAATTAATCCCAGCCTCTTCCCCAGGTTTTCTTCTGGAACAATATGGAATCTTCTAAAAGGTCTTGTTTCATTTTTAACTTATCCCAATGATGTGGATAGCTGTTGTTTTTTTAATATTTTTTATTGATTCTTTTACAGAGAGGAAGGGAGAAGGATAGAGAGTTAGAAACATCGATGAGAGAGACATTGATCAGCTGCCTCCTGCACGCCCCACACTGGGGATGTGTCCGCAACCAAGACACATGTCCTTGATCGGAATCGAACCTGGGACCCCTCAGTCCGCAGGCCGACGCTCCATCCACTGAGCCAAACTGGTCTTGGCGATGTGGATAGTTTCTCCCTGATTCTATATTATTGGAGGCCCATCAATTCCCTTTGAAACTTCCAGGTGTACTCCTATGTTTGATGTCTAGTTTTTGGGAATCCTGCAATGTTGAGGTGTTTGGTTTTTTTTAATTGTACACTTTGGATAGTAATAATTTGGGTTAGAATGTATATTTGGTACAAATGCATGGGATTTAGAGTAAGAGACACTGTTTTGAGCCAGAGATAAGTTACAGCTTGAGAAGAAATAATCTCCTTTACCAAATTACTGTGCATTGAAATTTAAATCCTAGGAACCCAGAAAATGATCCCTTATAAAAATATATTTTTAAGAAAGCTAGTGTTGCAAAGAGATAAGAATGACAAGGCAGTCCTTCATAAAGGCAGGGGGAAAAATTAGATCTAGATTAGGGAACTTGTAGGTTAGTCTGAAGGGAGGACATTGGGTGACAAATTAGTTAGAAATGGTGACTCAGGAAATTTGTCAAGGCAAAGAGGAATAGCCTGGAGACTATGAGGAACTGCATAATCTTTCAACATGGGATTATGGAATTTGAATTGGCTGTATGTCCAAGAGCAAAATTGATTAAGAAAGACAATGTCCCAGGTTGGGTGTGAAAGAAAATGACTGGCGCAGGGGAATCCACACACGGGAGGCATGCATATTGCTCCTACAATGCTGGCGTGGGGACCCCAGGACTCAGACCAGACATGGCCGCATCTTGCTTGCTCTGTGGATGAAAGAGCCTGGTATTTTGAACACATATGGAAAGAATGATCTGCAAGCAATATTTATACCACTGCTAATAGTAATACCAGAATAATTTGGGCTAGAATGTGCAGCTGGACAGACAGGGCTCAAAGCTGCCCTTTCTCGCCAGGAATCTGTGGCTCTACTTAATCTCTCTGGAATTCAGTTTCGTTGTCAATAAAATGAAAATCATATTATTTCAGACGTTCTTGGTGAAGATGGAGTGAAGTAAGGCAGGTAAACTGCTTGACCCACAGTCGGCATCTCTACCGCTCTCTGGGCACAAGACGGAAGAGACCTTCTATGCTCCTTGTCTCTTCATTCTTGGCTCTTTAATATCTTTTTGACATCTTCTCCCTCTACTTTTTATGCTAGAAAGAAGCATCACAACATACTAATTGATGGACATAGATCTTAGCCTCAAACTCACAGAACAAAGAAAAATATTAATTTTTCCAAGGCTGAACTTAATTTCTATCACAAGCCCCTGTGTGCCTGTAACAAATTATTGCTGAAATCCTAGTGGCTTACCACAGGAAAGGTTTGGCAGGGGCTCTGCTCTCCACAAGCTGAGTGAGCCTGGCTGATGCAGGCTCTGTCATCTTCCAGCCACATGATCTTGTAGATATGGCATTGCAGTCTCCCCCAAAGTGGGAGAAGGACTGAAAGAGGCCTCCACTCTTGAACACTTCCTCTCACAGTCTATTGGCAAGAACCGGTCACAGACTCACAACTAGGCTCTAAGGAAGGCCGGTAAATATAGACAATATATATTGGGGGGAGAATGACAAGTAATAGAAGAAAAGCAACTAAAACTTCATCAAGCAAAAAAAAAGGATGTTTACTAGCCCAAAAAAATAAAATGAGGTTTATTACTGGAATCAAACATGACTGGATCTAGACTCAAATTAGGTAATGAGTTTGGTTCCTCTCCATCTCTGAGCTCAGCTCTGCTTGGCTTTAGCTTTGAGAATGTTTTTCTCCATGTGCTTGTTAAAAATGTCTGCAAGCATCCCTCAGTCCACATCCCCTCAGCTTAGTAACACTATTGGAATGAACCAGTCTTCCCTTAAAGTGCTCATGAAAAAGTCTTGAAGAGACTCTGATTGGCCCAGCTTGGGTCACCTGATTTCCCTGTGGTTGGGGTTGGATGGAGAGGAGGTTCATTTCCACTCAAACTGCATGACACATTTCCAAATGGAAAACCACATTATTTAAGACAAGAGTGAACTGCTAGATCAGTGGTTTTCAACCTTCCGAAGGCCGTGATCCTTGCATACAGTTCCTCATGTTGTGGTGACCTCCACCCATGAAATTATTTTCATTGCTACTTTATAATTGTAATGTTGGCTACTGTTATGAATCATGATGTAAATATTTGTGTTTTCTGAGGGTCTTAGGCAACCCCTGTGAAAGGGTCGTTCGACCCCGAAAGGGGTCGCGACCCACAAGTTGAGAACCACTGTGCTAGATGGTCAACAAGACCAACCACCCATCAGCCAAGGAATTACTCTTTAAACCTCCCTCTTTCCCACACATCACTTGGGGTCTTAAAGTAGCTTCTAGAATGCATGCCCAAGAGAGTTATATTGGAAGTGAGAGGCACCGATGGCCAATTGACCACTCAATCTTCTAATATTCTGTGGAAATAAAGGTATGTCTTCCGTAAGTTTTTTTAAAAATATTTTTTTTATTGATTTCAGAGAGAAATGGGGAGACACATACAAACATCAATGATGAGAGAGAATCATTGATCGGCTGCCTCCTGCATGCCCCACACTGGGTAGCGAGCCTGCAACCCGAGCATGTGCTCTGACTGGGAATCGAACAGTGACCATAGTTTGATGCTCAACCCTTGTGCCATGCCGGCCAGACTATTTTTTGTAAATCTGACACAGAACACGCTTGGAGATATTTGAAATAGAAAAGACTATGATCAATTATCCAAGCCAAATTGTATTCTTTTAAAGGTAAAATAAAATAAGGATCCTTCACATAGGCAGGAGAAATGTCTCATGTTAGCTTTATTGTGGGATTTACGGCCAGCCTGGATTACTGTGTAGCTGTAGCTCAATCTTTTCTAAGAAGCCATCACAGCGCCTCCCATGCCCATCAGCCAGAATTTAATCTCATGCCTGCCAGGCCTCCATCTGAGTGGCCATCTAGCAAATAATCAATGACTTTAGTGACTATGGACTTCTGACAATTCCCCAGTTCTGTTTCTAACCCCTATTTAAAATGCATGTCTTGTTTTACTGCCTTTCAAATTTTATTCTTCTGGTTATATAACTATAACTGTCATATGGACTCAAATGAAGGGTTTATAAGTATCTATAAACCACCACACTGCAAAAGTTGCATTTTTCTTTATTATACTTGATATTTGACTGAGTAAAAATTATATCATCTGGAGACTTCTCACATTCTTCCATAGTTAAGTGTGTAAAAGAGGCCCACACACAATGCATATTTTCACAATTAGGCTACTAGAGACCATATTTGAGGCGAAATGAAATTTCTTCCTGAAAGTCTAGCAATGCTCTGGTGGGTGTGCATATTTTTTTTATGCCCTTGTGATTGGAGTTGGGTTTCATCATATAAAAATTTGGGAAGTTCAGTTGTTGGGAATTGAAAATTGATCCACTGTGCAAAATGTGCACACCGGGAGCAATAATATCGACCCTGCCTCAGGAAGGTGATTTACCAAACAAGGACACAGCCTCTGATGACATAGTTGGTGGGGGTTGGGGGGTCTTGAAAGTGGGATTTGACAGCTCTACGCAGGAGGAAGGCCTCTCTCCGGAGCTTTATAAAAAATAGGAAGGGGGGTGCCTTTCCCCCACTGCCTGGAAGTGGGGAGCCTGTTTCTTTGCTTCCTTAAACAAATAATAAACAAATCATGACCAGGTGCTGGGGCTGTATCAGAGAATAGAGTGACATGAGCTGGGCAGGGCTCCATCCGCTACAGCTGTGAATGCTACATAGCAGAGATGCCCAAACAATCTGTTTCTTCTGCAACCAAGAAAACAAGTCTCATTCTGAATTTCTCGAGGAGTAGACTTAGGATCCCTGGATTTATCCTTATGCTCAATCAGTGTCTACTTGAGAGGTACTCAAATCACTCCCATATTCATAATTTCCCCAAGCCATCTGCACCAAGGTTTCTGCACACACTAGCGAGATCATCTGGAATAAAGACATGCGAGCACCCACAGTGAGTACTTGAGAGGAAAAGAAATCATCCTGAAAATGATGGTCTTTTTCTCTTAACTTTCTTCATGCACTTCATGAAAAGACAGAATGTCCTCACCTACAGGTGTACGGTTTCTGGCAGGAACCAGAAGGCCAGATCTGGAATCTATAACTCCCCATTTCCTGATACGCAGCATCCTTACGGGTCCCACGTTTATGTATTTTTATTCTATACAGTTGCTACATGTGAGCACTGGGGAAATAGGAGGAGCACACGTGAAGAAACATTAAAATCATGACTGGAACATCTCTCACAGCTGGCAAGACTGTGTAGACTCTAATCCGTGTTTCTTTTCCTTGAATGTTGGCGAGCCGGATAGATTTTTCAACAAATTATAAAATTTAAATTGTTTAAAAGGGCAAGAAGTGTGGTCATTGCAGACCTCACTGAAGTTAAGCACTTGCAAAACCTACCTTACAAACCGTCCCATACACAATGTATAGGTACAGGATGTGTAGACATAGAATATACACTTGACAGTTCAACACCACTGATACTTGAGGATGGCTAGAAAGATACCTTTGGAAAATAATTTAATCTCACACTCCTAAAATAATATTGGCTTTTGTACATACGATAATACCAATCTCCACCAGTTCTCTGTCCCTCTTTTCCCTGCTCTTTGCCCATTTTCTCTTTCTCAGAACTAGCTCTTTACTGACTATAAACCTTCAGCCTTCCCATCCACTTCCTACTTTAAGATGTAGTCTGCTCTTTGCTTGTGCATCTGCTCATTTTCTCTTCAATTAGGAAAGTCTTAACTCTTAAGTCATCATGTATCTGGCTACTCCAGTCTCTCACATCTATTGCTTTTCAAAGGTGTCAGAGCACATATTGTTGGCACCGATATTTTCCACTGATTGCCTTGCTCACTTGATAATGTCTCTTTATTTTCAGTGTGGATTCCTTCTTTCCCACTTGTGGGGGGATGTAAGGGTAGAGGAGTGTAAATATTACCTTTCAGTATTCCCAGAACCCGGAATTCACACATTTCTACCACATCAGAGACACTAAATACCCCTTCCTCCTTCCAAAGAAGAAGGCCACCTGTGGATGCTCTTCTTCCTCTCTCCCCCAGGCCTGAAAGTCCCAGAACACCATCACAGATGGGGCGTCAGCTGTGCTGAGTCCCAAGTAAGAGAACAGTTCCTTAACACCCCTTGTAACTGGCTATCCTTCTTTTCGTGGCTCATCCCTCTTTTCATTTCTGCTTCCCTAGCATTGCCCTTCTTCATACAATCAGGCATGTAAGCTTTGTCTCTGGTTCTGCTTTCCAAAGAAGTCAAGCTGAGATGTGGCTCCCGAGATCTCTCCAAAGAAGGACTTGCCAGCCAGCTACAAGGAGAGAGGCCAGCAGACAACTTGGGGCTATCCAAGTCCTTCGGTGTCTGCCTCCGCTACGGAGAGCTGCCTCACTCAGAGCCACACCTCTCCTGTCAGGCTACAAAGGCCTGACCATCTTGGCCCAACACAGGATACATCAGACAAGCAATTTTCAGTCCAGCGCCTCAATTTGGCGGAAGTTTGACCTCTTCCTCTGTCCAGTCCTGCTTCTTCCCCCTTCCCTCACAGATGTTCATCCGCAGTAAACATCCTGCACCCATTGCCCTGTCTCAGGATCTGCTCTGGAGAAGCCGGTGTGCGACAGGACTAGTCAGAACTCTCCGGGTTGCATGAATACTCAAGCCAAACTGACGTAAGCAAAACAATAAATAAATAAAGGGGAGTTGATTAGAACCAGGACTTCAATGATTTAATCATGACACCAATCTGTCTGATGTCATTCTCAGAAGTGGCTAACATTCATATAAGTTAATATGTGAAATCTTCAATGTATATCTTCACCTATTCTTCTGAAAATTCCCTTCTTTCCTCTCCTCCTTCTCACACCTGGATCAGAATCACCAGAAACTCATTCGCATTGGGCCTCACATTGTGACAATTGAGGCAAATCGTCACATTCAGTGACCATCCCGCACTGTTTCATATGCATTACAACATGGGCTTTTGGAAGAAAGTACCATCACCAGAGAGAGTGGATGGATTTTTAGACCAGCATTTCTTTGTCATTGCTAGACCTCCCGAAAGCTGCTCAAAATGTAGTGTTCATTTGAATAGAACATCTAGAACAGTGGTTCTCGACCTTCCTAAGGCATACAGTTCCCTTGCATACAGTTCCTCATGTGGTGGTGACCCCCAACCATGAAATTTTGCTACTGTGATGCATCGTGATGTAAATATCTGCATTTTCCGATGGTCTTAGGCAACCCCTGTGAAAGGGTCATTCGACCCCCAAAGGGGTCTCGACCCACAGGTTGAGAACCGCTGATCTAGAAGGTGGAATCCCTAAAGCACTAGGGAGGGGCACTTACTTGGGATCAAGATATCTGAATTAAATTAGAACATTTTTGTTACACCATGCTGAGTTTGTAAATCACGTCATATTTACTATTTCTGGTTGCCATTTCTGAGGTTGGGGCCGTGGGTAACTCTAAGTTGTCAGTATAAACATAGTTGAAACTATTTGCTGAATGACTAAGAAACATAGTAGTAGATAGCTAACATGTAGTACTTATTTTATTGGAGATAATTTTTAAAGCTCACAAGGAGAAAATTGGTGATGCTTTTTAAAACAATTGCTTTTCTTAAAAAAAGTATTGTGTCCTTCTCATGTATTTATTTGATAAGTATTTGACCTCTCCCATATGTAATGCGTATGAGACTAATGTCAACTTCGGGACACTTAAGGAATCTTGAATTAGCTCCCTAGTGCTGGTAGATTTCCACAATCATTTTGTGAAAAATCAATGTTATCCATCAAGCTTACAAAAGAAACGCAAATGGATACCAGGGAATGGCTATCCGATCAGTCCTGATTTCTAAATTCCTAAATATAGGTCCTCCCTCTAGCTTGAGAAATTGGAGTGAAACACACACAGAGAGCGAGTTGAAAGGCACACTAAATTCAATGAGAAAGCTAGCATCTCAAAAGGCTTTTTGCCATGCCTCAAACTGGCAGAAAGCAAAAGGAATTAAATATTTACTGGAATCTAAAAGTAAATAAAACACATCCTAAAAATAAGCAAAATAAGCTAAAGCACCAGGGAAGAAATCTCAAGCTAGAATTGGATGAAAGTTCCTCATTAAGATCCTGACGGAATTGCAAAATCCTGATGATTTAGCCTGGATTTAGAATAGTTAGGCTGAAACCGGTTTGGCTCAGTGGATAGAGTGTCGGCCTGCAGACTGAAAGGTCCCAGGTTCGATTCCAGTCAAGGTCGGTCAGGTACCTTAGTTGCGGGCACATCTCCAGTGTGGGGGCGTGCAAAAGGCAGCTGATTGATGTCTCTCCCTCATCGATGTTTCTATCCCTCTCTCCCTCTCCCTTCCTCTCTGTAAAAAATCAATAAAAATAAAATAAAAAAATATATAGAATAGTTAGGAGCACTGTTGGCTACAGTCACTCTCCCTCTTACACCTCCATCCTCTACTCTGAAAGAGCCCGGCCGCCCCTCCCCCAGGTCCCCTCAATCTGTATCGTTGGCAGTTCCCTAATCCCGTGTAATTGTATTAGTCTCAATAGCAGATTAGCGCTAAGTGGCCCGCAGAAAGGGGGCTGTCAGCCCTATTGTTTTCCACTTAATGGGATTGCAGGCAGCCAGAGCCGTCCTTCTCACATTACCGGCCACGGTTTCTAAGCCAATTAAGGGAAAGGGGATTTACAGTCTTCTGGATTAGAGGCTCTGTTTATATTACCCTATATTTCTCCTCCTAATGCCTTACACCGGGTGCCTCCGCACAGCTTTCTCTCCAGCCCCGGAACGCGCCTTCCACTCAGCCCCGCATTCATCTCCCCGTTTGCTCTGCCTTGGCTGTGCGGTGCAGTCACTGAGCGGGCTAATTCTTAGTGATGGTTCTCATCGCTGCAGCATCCCCCCCGTGCTTTTGCAGTCAGGAGGATTTAAGGAAGAAGATGGCAGCTCGGCCCGAGCCGGGAGTCCGGCAGACCTTGATCAAGTGGTACATTTCTGTGCAGGCCCTCGTCCCAATTAATTGAATAAAAACATCCTGCAGGATGTTTATCAGAGAAATAAAGCTTGGCTCCCCGGAGGCAAATGGGTCAGGCTCCTGATATTACAGCAAAAGGTGCTTTTTTTTTTTTTTTTTAAAGGAAGCGCATATGATGCAGAAGGTGAAATGAGGTTTCGCTGAAGCAAGGGAACAAACGAGAAGATGCCCTTTAAGAAAGAGCTCCAGACCATTTCAACCAACCGTGGCCTGGTCCTTGGCTTTCTGAGGGAAGCTAAGCTCATGCCGCAAGAAATCCGACTGCGTCTCTTCCACCCAAACGGATGTGTAATTTCTCCCTTGGCTGGTGCTGCAACAATGAAAACCTCACTCGATGGGTTTCTATTAGAACCAAATGGGTTTGGAGAAGCATTTTTACCCTTAATGGAGCTCTCCTATTGAATTCTATTTTTCAAGAAATTTATTTTAGTTTCGGTTGAATATTTAAACAGGTTTAAATTTTAAATATCTGTGCCGAACAAGCCCCGATATATATTCTTTAAATTGCTGTAATACTTCACTGGGTTTCCTCTCTAACTCGATACAATATGCATAATCCATTATGTTAGCACAGGTGAGTTCGCATAGCCAGACACCAGGCTGAGGCGCCCTTTTTCTACTCAGTTCAGCCCGCCGTCGCAACGACTGGCTCATCAAATTATTTTTACAACAGGTTTGCTACTAACAACGCATAAAGAGGGCTCTTAAAATCCAGCCCAGGACTCGTTACTGTAGGAATACGCGTTCCAAGGAATGAAACTTTTACTTAAGGTTGTCCTTAAGCTAAATGATCCTAATGTAGTTTGTACCCTCTGCACGAGGAAAGGCTGGGTCTCTCTAGGGGGTGGGGGGAGGGTGGAGTGTCACTCCACGACCTACTGCTTTTACCGGTTCTGGTTGTTATCCTGGCTTTTCCCAGGATGGCTTTGAAACTGACACATATGGGAGTCATTCTAGGCACAAGGGGTGGTGGCGGTGGGGAGAGGGGGTAATAAAGACACATAACTAACACCTACATTTCAGGGATTCACAGCCAATCAGAAAGCCCAGATGCAAACATGATAGTTCTGAAAGGATGCAGGCTGTCTGCATCTGGCTCTCAGCTCCAGCACTTCCAAGTCCTATGACTTTGGGCAACTTAGTCCACTTCGACGTTAGTTCCGTCATCTGTAGCACGGGGATGTAATTGTACCCATCTCACAGATGGGTAAGTATTCAACAAAATCACCCCGGTACAGTGCTTAACCACAGTGCCCTCCACGTGGGAAGAGCTCCATCCCGGTTGTGGTCAATGGAGGAATCGCAGAGAAGCACAAAAATACTAATTCCAAGTAGAGGGCACAACTCCTGGATCCGTGTGCAGCCGATGATAGATTGCAGTCTAGGTAGTGGACTCAGGATTAGAGATGGGGTTTCAGCAAGCAGAGAGGTGAGTGGGGAGCACTGGTGTTTGGGGACTAGCTCGGGCCACCTGTCCAACGAAGGGGAATCCAGGGGAGAGAAGGCTGAGCCACACGTGAGGAGGGCAGTGGGTGCAAAAGCTGTGACTTCCAACTCCCTCCAAATATTGAAGCTGCAGCCCTGGACATTCGCAGAGTTTTAGAACACAGCCCTGCTCCCCTCACCCAGCGCAAAACCCACACTCCCAATCCATTCCCCCGGCCTCCAAGCTCTCGGGCGATAGCAAATTGGAGAAATTGATGTTTACCCTGCAAGCTTGTACCACACGCGTTCTGTGGCCGCCGTTGCCTTGGGATACGTCTGCCAGCGTGCCTGGACTTAAATCCCTGCTGATAACCTTTGCAGCTTGGCTGGGAGGCAAAATCAATCCAAGGGAGAACTAGGTGGGAGGATGGAGGACAGGGAAGGTGCTGCGGAGGGAGGGGGCCGTGCGGTGCATCTCTCTGCGGACCTGGGCGTCTTCTGGGCGCAGGTGGGAGCGCCCAGGCCCTCCCTGTGCTGGTGCCTCTAATGAGCTGCTAGTCTGTGTAAGAGGAAAAGCTTTTCTGGGAAAGGAGGCTGGTTACCTTGGGAAGGGATTTAAAACAAAACTGAAATATTCTGATAAATGCCAAATGCACTATTTCTATGTGACCTCTGGGGAACGCACAGCTGTGGTGACAAGAGGTCTCTCTCTCTCTCTCTCTCTCTCTCTCTCTCTTTTTCTCTCTCTCTCTCTCCTGTCCTCCCTCCCTCCCTTAGAGAAGCTCCATTGATTAATACCTCCGAGAGCTTGGGAGCACTCTGCTTCCTGGTCTTCGCTGCAGGTGTTTCATTGGCTGTGAGGCTGGTGGGAGGCATGTGGATGTGTGTGAATTATGTTCCGACTTTGAGCCTAATCTTTATTATAAAATTTACAGAGGCTAAAACACAGGAAGCCATAAACCCAGGATTTTTACTTTGATCATGCCAAGTTATGGGTTCCCTCGGTAATGAGTCTGTTGTGGGGTCTTAAAAGTCACGGCCAATGTGCAGGCTTAACGGTTTTCCCAGCCCGCTCCCGATCTCTGCACACCATAGAGGAGCACGCACGGCTAGTCTGGATAGTAATAGTCAGAGCAGCCCTGCCTGCTGAGTATGCAAAGCCCAACACGGAGGCAGAAATAAGACAAGTGTACTTTCCGTAAGTCAGTGATGGCATTAAAGGTTGGAGAAGATTTAAGTCTTGGAGAAAGAGAGAAGGAGTGGAGAGCGTATCCGGTAGCTCTGCTACAAGCTCACTGGCGGGCTTCAGGCATATCATTGAGCCTCCTTCAGCCTCAGTTTCTTCACCCATAAAATGGGGACTTTGGCTTTAAAATGTCTCCAGGGTCCATTTCATTTCCACCATTCTCTAAAGCACTACAATAAATTCTCTCTTACTTTATTTTTATTTTTTTTAGAGAGCATGTTAGCTCAATATCATATTTTTTTTCATTTATTTATTTATTTATTTATTTATTTTTGTTTCAAGTATTACAAATAGTAGTACATATGTCTCCTTTTTTTCTCCTCCTATTGACCTCCCCCACCCCGGCTTTCCCTACCCCCCAGTACATGCCCTCACCTGCTCATCACCCCCAGTATCTTGTATCCATTGGCTATGCTTATATACATGCATGCAAGTCCTTTGGTTGATCTCTTACAGCCCACCATCCCCCCAACTTCCTCTGCCTTCTCTCTGTAGTTTGACAGTCTGTTTACTGCTTCTTTGCCTCTGAATCTGTTTGTTTCTCCCCCCGACCCCCCGATTCTTTTCTTTAAAAACATCTTGCCTCTGCAGACTAGAAATAAACCTATAAGAACAAAAAATGGTTGAGTTCCAATTTCAATGTCCATCAGTTCTGAGTCTCAGTTTTAATGTCGAACAGTTCCTTATGTGCACACGTCAGCAATGGTATCTGGATGGTGGACAAATGGTGGCAATGCCGGTCCGACCTTCTCTGGTTTGGTCCTGGGCATCATGTAGTGACACACAGCTGCTGACTGCTCGCATGGCAAGGCGTGGTCAGCATCTTCCATCTCTGGACTGTTTCTCCTCTTGTCTTCATGGTTGGAGCAGATCTGTCAGTTCCTCTCTGTGGCAAGAGTCCATTTGGTCTTGGAGTTGTTTTCTGAAAGCATATAAACATATTCTCGACCAAAAGCTAATAAAGGGATCTTTTCTATAACATTGACTTGGGGTCCTTTTTATTCTCTTGTTTGAGGTGTGTGCATGAAGAAAAGAAATCTACCCTGCTGGGAAGTCGAGAATTGCACAGAACCTTAAACTCTAAGTTGGGGGAAAGCTGCAAATAATCAGCCCAGATGAATGACTAGCCATGTGACTGAGCAATCCCTCTGACTCCCTGGGATCACATCCTCACCTGTGAGAACCGGCTAATAACTGACATCCACCGCATCCCTCCCATCAGGCAGCCGGCGAGGAGCAAGCTGGGAGTGCGCCTGCGGGAAGACAGAGCTCTGTGCGGTAAGGCTGCCCTGTCACTGTCAGTACCTTGTCGCTTCTCCCGGAAGTAAAGTTGTCTAATAGCAGGCCCCTCTGAATGATTCGTGGGATTGCATAACAGCTAGCACGGCGCTAAGCCGATCATATGTCTTTAATAAGTAATTGTCAATTCAAGTGAGTAATGGCTTTAAAAAGCCACCATAAGGAGTATTGGGGTGAAACTCAGAGAGATTTAAATATGAACTTGGCACTAGATGATATCAGAGGACGACTGCTACTTTTGTTAAGGTGTTGATAATGTTTCAATTCTGTATTTCAGACAGAGTTCTTATTTTGGGAGATGTATGTAGTAGTATGAGCAGTGAAATATTGACTCTCAAAGAATTGAGAAAACATGATATCCATCCATAGAGACAAATATGTTAGCAAAATGTGTTGTGGGTACATGAAAGTGTCCGTGGTAGTACTCTCTACTTCTCCGAAAGTTCGAGCATTTTCATAGAAAGGCTTTTAAGCTGTATTTTAAATTGCGTTTCCATTTAGTTGTCAGTTTTCACTTTCTCTTTCAATGTTTGCTTAATATTGCGTTCCTCGGAAGCTTCCCCCTCTCTGTGGTGGGAGGTTTTGAGCTGGCCTTTCCGTTTACATGTTTGTTTTAGTCTTTGCTGTTTAACTTTCAGATTCCTCTCCTGCCATTGGCCTGTCATGGTCCTGGTGTGTTTTTTTTTTTTTTTTTTTTTTTTTTTTTTTTTTTTTTTTTTTTTTTTTTTTTTTTTTTTTTTTTTTTTTTTTTTTTTTTTTTTTTTTTTTTTTTTTTTTTTTTGTAGCTGCACTTCTCGTGTAAGTTGCTGAGGTTCATACTAGTAAATGGGATGCTCGTGGATGTAAGTCTTGTAGACACTGGGCAGGCCAACGTGTAATCTTCCCAACGTGTCCTCTGTCACACTACTTCCCAAGGGGACAGCTTTGGCTATTATGTATTTTATGTAATAAGTCTGTTAATCTTCATTTGAAATCGAGTGGGATATTTAAGTAGCTAATTAAAGGAGCAAGGTGAAGAGTAACATGAAAGAAATGAATCCCTCTAGATCCGTGGTTGGCAAACTGCGGCTCGAGCCCTGGTTTGCCGCTCTGTTGACTAATGAGTTTGCCAACCACTGCTCTAGATACAAGGGAATAACTATTGAAAACAATGTCCTGCCAAGACTGGTTTGGCTCAGTGGATAGAGCATTGGCCTGCGGACTGAAAGGTCCCATGTTCAATTCCAGTCGGGGGCATGTACCTTCCTTGCGGGCACAACTCCAGTAGGGGGTGTGCAGGAGGCGGCTGATCGATGTCTCTCTCTCATCGATGTTTCTGACTTTCTTTCCCTCTCCCTTCCTCTCTGTAAAAAATCAATAA